>CAUYPO010123031.1:0-23563 GCA_963574435.1 Cheirogaleus major | reverse complement strand
AGATCACCTGGGATAGTATAGACATTTTAACAACGTTGATTCTGCCAACCCACAAGCATGGTGTGCTTTTCCACCTGTTTACATCCTCTACTATTTCCGTCATCAATGTTTCATAGTTCTCCCTGTAGAGGTCTTTTACCTCCTTAGTAAAATATATTCCTAGGTACTTTATTTTCTTTGTTGCTATTGTGAAGGGAATTGAGTCTTTGATTTGGTTCTCAGTTTGACTGTTATTGGCGTATATGAATGTCTCTGATTTGTGTGTATTGATTTTGTATCCTGAGATTTTACTGAATTAATTCATCAATTCCAGGAGTCTTTTGGTTGAATCATTGGGGTTTTCTAGGTGTAATATCATATCATCAGCAGAGAGTGGGAGTTTGATTTCTTCTGCTCCCATTTGGACGCCCTTAATTCAGCTCTCTTGTCAGATTGCTACAGCAAGGACTTCCAGCACTATGTTGAATAGAAGTGGAAATAGTGGGCAGCCTTGCCTTATTCCATTTCTAAGTGAGAATGCTTTCAATTTTCCCCATTCAGTATGATGTTGGCTGTTGGCTTATCATATATGGTTTCTATAATTTTTAGATAACCCTGTCTATGCCTATTTCGTTAAGCATTCTTATCGTAAAAGGGTGTTGAATTTTGTCAAATGCTTTTTGTGCATCTATTGAGAGGATCATATGGTCTTTGTTTTTGCTTCAGTTCATGAGGTGAATTACATTTATAGATTTGTGTATTTTGAACCATCCCTGCATCCCTTCGATGAAGCCCACTTGGTCGTGATGGATTATTTTCTTGATAAGCACCTGGATTTTGTTAGCTATGATTTTGTTGAGAATTTTTGCATTTATATTCATAAAGAATGTTGGTCTTGGTTTTCTTTGTTTGTTGCATCCTTTCCTGGTTTTGGTATCAGGGTTATGTTGGCTTTATAAAATGTGTTGGGAAGGCTTCCATCCTTCTAGATGTTGTGCAATCATTTCTGCAGGATAGGGACCAGTACTTTTTTGTAGGTGTGGTAAAATGTGGGTGTGAAACCATCTGGTCCGGGACTTTTCTTTCTAGGAAAGTTTTTTGTTGCTGTTTCAATTTCAGTACTTGATACTGGTCTGTTGAGTAATTCTATTTCTTCCTGGTTGAGCCTAGGTAGGCTTTGTGTTTCTAGTAATTTGTCCATTTCCTACACATTTTCCAGTTTGTGTGCATAAACATTTTTATAGTATTCATAAATTGTATCTTGTATCTCCCTGGCATCAGTTGTAACTTCTCCTTTATTTTTCCTGATTGAGCTTATGAAATATTTTTCTTTTCTTCTTTTTGTTAGTCTAGCCAAAGGTATGCCAATTTCATTTTTTCAAAGAACCAACCTTTTGTTTTATTAGTCTTCTGTATAACAGTTTCTCTGTTGTCAATTTCATTTAGTTCTGATTTGATCTTATTTGTTTCAATTTTCTGCTGTGTTTGGTCTGTTCTTCTTTTTCCAGCTCTTTGAATCAACTCATTAGCTTATCTATTTGTGATCTTTCTGTCTTTTGGATATAGGCATTTATGGAAATAAAGATTCCTCTCAGGACTGCTTTAGCTGTGTCCCAAAGATATTTATAACTTATGTCTCCTTTTTCATTTCTTTCAAAGCATCTTTTGAGTTCCATCTTGAGTTCCTTATTTATGAAGTAATCATTCAGCAGAAGGTTGTTTAGTTCTCATGACTTTGTGTAGAAATGAGAGTTTCTGTTAGAGCTGATTTGTACTTTTATTCCACTGTGATCTGTAAAGATATATGGTATAATTTCTATTTATCTTAAGCTTTTGAGACATGCTTTGTGTCCTAGGATATGGTCATTCTTAGAGAATGTCCCATGGGTAGAATGTGAGTCAGTCTCATTTGTTCTAGAGTTCTTCTTAAGTCCATTATTTCTTTGTTAATTTTCTATTTGGAGAATCTTTCCTGTGCAGTCAGTAGGGTGTTGAAGCCTCTGGCTATTATTTTGTTGTTGTTTATCAATTTGTTTAGATCAAGTAGAGTTTCCTTTATGAATCTGGGTGCACCTACGTTGGGTGGGTAAATATTTAGAATTGTTATGTCTTCTTGTTGAATTGTACCCTTCACCATTATATAGTGACTGCCTTTGTCTTTTATTACTTTTGTTGATTTAAAAACTAAGTTATCTGAAATGGAAAGCACCACCAGACTTCTTTTTGCTTCCATTTGCTTGAAATATTGTTTTCCACCCCTTTACTTTTAGTCTAAATGCATCCTTCCATGTTAGATGTGTTTCCTGAAGAAAGCAGATACTTAGCTTATATCTTTTTATCCATTCAGCCAGCCTATGTCTCTTGAGTGGGAAGTTCAAGTCATTCACATTTATTGAGAGAACTGATAGCCCCATGTAGAAGACTGCAACATGATCCCCACACCTTTCACCTCTCACATAAATCAACTCACGCTGGGTAACAGACTTAAACCTAAGGTATAAAACTATTAAAATTCTAGAAGAAACAATTGGAAATACTCTTCTAGACATTGGCCTAGGCAAAGAATTTATGAAGAAGACCCCAAAGGCAATCACAGCAACAACAAAGATAAATAAATGGGACCTGATCAAACTAAAAGCTTCTGCACAGCCAAAGAAACTGTCATGAGAGCAAACAGACAATGTACAGAATGGGAGAAAATTTTCACAAGCTACACATCTGATAAAGGGCTGATAACTAGAATCTATTTAGAACTCAGGAAAATCAGCAAGAAAAATCAAACAACACTATCAAAAGTGGGCAAAGGACATGAACAGAAACTTTTCAAAAGAAGACAGAATAATGTCCAACAAACATACGAAAAAATGCTCAACATCTCTAATCATCAGGGACATGCAAATCAAAACCACAATGTGATATCACTTATCTCCAGTGAGAATGGCCTTTAACAAAAAGTCCCAAAACAATGAATGTTGGTGTGGATGCAGAGAGACAAGAACTCTCCTACACTGCTGGTGGGACTGCCAACTTTTGCAACCACTGTGGAAAGCAATATGGAGATACCTTAAAGCGATACAAGTAGTTTTATCATTTGATCCCGTAATCCTATTACTGGGCATCCACCCCAAAGAACAAGATATTCTTTAAGAAAGACATCTGCACTGAATGTTTATAGCAGCACAATTCAGAATTGCAAAGATGTGGAAACAACCCAAGAGCCCATCAATACATGAGTGGATTAATAATATGTGGTATATGTATACCATGGAGTACTATTCCTGTATACGAAACAATGGTCATCTGGCACGTCTTGTATTTTCTGGGTAGAGCTGGAACCCATTCTACTAAGCGAAGTAACCCAAGAATGGAAAAATAAGCACCACGTGTACTCACCAGCAAATTGGTTTTAACTGATCATCACCTAAGTGGACATATAGGAATAACATTTATCGGGCATCGGGCAGATGAAGGGGTGAGGAATTGATGGGTACATATATACATAAGGAGTGTGATGGGCACCATCTTGGGAATGGGAACCCTTGAAGCTCTGACTCTGGGGAGGAAAAGGGAGAAAGGCAACAGACATAACCTAAACATTTGTACCCCAATAATATGCTGAAATAATAAAAATGGTAGTTTGGACTTTATCCTAGATCATGGCTAGTCATGTGGGATTTAAAGCACAAGATTGACATAGCCAAAGTTGCATGCTGGTAAGGTCATTCTAGTCGCATTGTTTAGAAAAGATTGAAAAACATCTTCCTTATGCATTTCCCCTAGTTTATGTATCTGGATTTGCTACCAGTTGTCCTAATTCTTCTCTTTTGGAGCTGCATTTTCTATATCTAATTCATCTTTACCAAATTGCTCTTCAGATTATTTATTAAAACACAGGTTTTATATCCCATCAGAGGTCATTGATAAGAAATTGGCTTCTTTTCTAGGTGAGTTGAGTCTGACAAGAGAAGAGACATGATCTGACATGCATTTTGCAAGGATCACACCCTGGATCCTACACTGATAATAGATTGTAAGAGCAAGGAGATGACTTAGGAGACTATAGCAATAATCCAGATGACAGATAATGGTGGCATGAACTAGAGAGGTAGCTGTGGAGGTAGTGAGAAGTTGTAGGATACTGATATATTTTAAAGATAAAACAATATCTACCACTGTGCTGGATATGGAGTGTAAGATAAAGAAGGAAGTCAAGGGGGATTCCAAGGTTTTTGACTTAAGAAATTGGTAAAATGTCATTGCCAGTTACTGATATGGGTAAAATTGAAAGAAGAATATTTTGGCGGGAGAATATTAGAAGTTTAGTTTTTTAACATGTTGATTTGAACATGCTTATTTGTCATCCAAGAGGTTATGTAGAGTAATTTTTTGTGTAAACAAGTATGGAACTCAGGGGAGAGGACTGGGCAGGAGAGAGAAATTTGAGAGTGATCAGAATATAGATGATATTTAAAGCCTGCACCCAGTTGAGATCACCAAAGAGGTGAGTATAGATACAGATGTGAAGAGTTCCAAAGATTATGCCTTTTAGGCAGAAATGTTAAGAGGTCCATGAAATGTGAGGGAAATAGCAAAGGAAATCAAGAAGGAGCAGCCAGAGACGTTGAAAGATAGTCAGGAAAATGCACTGGACTGAAAACCAAATAAAAAAAAAAAAGTGTCTCAAGAAGGAGAAAGTGAGCAACAGGGTCAATGCTGCTGATAAGCCAGGTAACACAAAGCAGAAAACTGACCAGTAAATTTGGTGACCATGATAGAATAAGTGCTCAAATTATCTATTGCCATATAACAAACATATCACCCCAAAATTTAGTGGCTTGAAACAATACCCATTTAATTATTATTTCTCACAGTTCTCAGATTTGACTGGACTCTGTTAAGTGATTCTCACACAGTGCCTCTCATGTAGTTGCAAGCAGATGGTGGCTGAAGTGGGGGTTCTCTCAAAGCCTTTCCCACCCATGTCTGGGGACAAATGCTAGTTGCCTGCTGGGACGTCAACTGGGACTGTCAGCTGGAACACCTGCAGTGGGCTCTCAGTGTGTCCTGGGGTTTCTTGCTGTTTGGTGGATGAATTCCAAGAATGAGCATCCCAAGAAATCCAGGTAGAAGCAGCATCACGTCCTGTGACAAGCCTTGGGAGTCACACATTGCTTCTGCAACATTTTCCTCATTAGCAGTGATTCAATAAGGCCAGCGTTGTTCAAAGGTATAGAAATTAGACTCCACTTCTTGATAGGAGGAGTGTTAAAGAATTAGCAGAAACATTTTAAAACCAACACAAATTTTCAGTGGAGAAATCCAGACGAGATTGGAGTCAAAAGAAAATGGAGAGGGAAATTATTAAAAAAATCAACAAATATTTTGAGAGTTTTATAGTTTAAATGAGAGTCTAGAACTAGAGCAATAGATGGAGGGAAATATAATTTAAAGGATGAATTTTGCTTTTAAGGGAAGTGGCAGCATGTTTGCATGCTGATAGGAATAATCCACTAGTGAGAAAGATTGTGATGATGAAGAAGAGAGAAAAGTTATTGAAGAAATTTATTTGAATATATGAAAGGATATGGTGTATGGTGGAAAAAAAGTGTGATTGACCTTAGCTAAGAGTACTAACCATTATTTCCCAATAATAAGACGCAAAAGAGTTGATATAGGCAAAGATGCAGTTAGGGAAGGATTTCTCTTTGGATTGTTTCTATTTTCTCTGTGAGTTAGGAAGCAAGGTCATCAAACTGAGAATGAAAATGGTGAAGAAGGTGCTGGATATTTGAAGAGAAAGGCGAAAGCATGATATAAAAAGGTGCAAAAGTAAACAGATAAAGGAAATATAATAGTATTATGCATCTCTCTTGAGGCTATTGATGTTGGATATAAAACGAGACTAGTCTGCATGGATGAGAATGTGTATTTTTGTCTAGCCACATTGAGATTCATGGGTGCAGAGATGTAGTTAAGCAAGGAGCTTGAATGAAGCAGAAATCACAGTGGCGATTCAGCCAAATGAGCACAACAGTGCAAATAGAAAGTGGCAAAGGAGTTAAATGTATGCAATTAACTTATTCTGATAATTGACTATTAAATGTAACTGAGTAAGGAGAGATCTGAGGATATAAGTGGGGTGACAGATAACAAAAAAGAGGTTGATATAGAAGGATATATACATTGAATGTATTGGAAATCCTAGATGAGTAAAGGATGTTTTTGATGGAGTGAGTTGGAATGTTAGGAGGTGGTGGTCAAGGAACAGGATTATGGAGGAGCTGTTGTTATAAGAAATGATAAAGTCTAGGGTAGAGTCATGGAGTGACTGGATAAAGGGGTGGAGAACAAGTTCATTGGAGGACAGGAAAAAGAACTGAGAGGACAGAGGTTTAGTAGGACCATCTGTGTTTATATTGAAATTGCTCCAAACTAAAACAGTAGTAATAGTATTGGAGAGTGATAGAGACCCGGGGGTCTGTAAATGCCTGTAATGGGTAGGGGGGGTCTATGTTGTGAAAAGATTAGATACTTTCCAAATGGAGGGGTTTATGTTGATGGTGATAATTTCCAGAGGGTCCAGTGAATGAATTTCAAGAGTTGACAAGGGGTAGAAAAATGGTAAGAAAAAGGATGCAGCATGGGTTTTAGGGTCCAGGAGATGAGCCAGGATGCCTGGCTTCTTGTTGTTCTTGGCATCAATGATAAAAGGCAGGATGAAATTTTTATTTTTATTGTGGTAAAAAACACATAGTATGAAATCTACTCTCTTAACAAGTTTATAAATGTACAATATTATTAACTATATGCACATTGTTGTACAGAAGATCTCTAGAACTTTTTCATCTTGCATATTTGAAACTACATTGAACAATTCCTCATTTCCTCTAACTCCTGGCAACAACTATTCTACTTTCTGCCTCTAAGAGGTTGACTTTTTAGGTTCCACATACAAGTAGATTCATGCAGCATTTGTCCTCTGTGACTGTTATAAATATAAAATTTCATGATTAATAAAAGCAAATTACAAATATGGTATCTACACAACTTTATGAAAATCATAAAATACACACAAATACGCACACAGACAAAGACTCACACGCATGCATTTAGATAAGTACCAGTTAGATACAAAGTGGATTATGAGAATTCTTGTCAGTAGGTAATGGAATTATTGGTTATTCACTTAGTGTAACAGCCTCAGGTTTCATTCATGTTGTAGCATATGACAGGACTTTCCTATTTATAAAGATAATAATATTCCATTGTCTGTATATACCATGTTTTCTTTATACATTCATCTATTGATGGACACTTAGGTTGTTTTCATGTCTTGACCATTGTAAATAATGCTGCAATGAACATGGGATTACAAATATATTTTTAAGATCCTGATTTCAATTTTTGGATAAATATCCAGAAGTGGTATTGCTGGATGGTATGGTAACGTTATTTTTAATTTTTTGAGGAACATATGTAATATTTTCCACCATTTTACATTTTGCATTCCTACCAATGATGCACAAAGTTTCCAATTTCTCCACATCTTCACCAATATTTGTTCTTTACCATTTGTTTGATAATGACCATCCTAAAAAATGAGAAATAATAGTATCTTATTGTTATTTCTTTGATAATTAGTGATGTTGGGCATTTCTTCATATACCTATTAGTCATTTTCATGTCTTCTTTGGGGAAACGTATATTCAAGTCTTTTGCCTATGTTTTAGTTGAGTTATTTTCTTTTTTGCTATTGAGTTGTATTAGTTCCTTATATATTTTGGAAAATAACTCCTAATCAGATATCAGCAATTTTTTTCTCCTATACCATGGGTTGACCTATCATTTTGTTGATTGTTCCTTTGATATGCAGAAGGTTTTTAGTTCTGTAGCCCAACTTTGTATATTTTTGTTTTTGTTGCCTCTGCTTTTGGGGTCATATCCAAGAAATTATTGCCAAGCTCAATGTCATGAAGATTTTCCCCTATGCTTTCTTGTAGTCTTATAGTTTCAGGTCTTATGTTTAACTCTTTAATTATTTTTGAGTTGGTTTCTCTATTTGTTATAAGTTTCAATATTTTGTATGTGGCTATACAGTTTTTCTCACACCATTTGTTGAAGAGAATGCAAACTGATGCTTAATAATGATAGTCTCAAGACAGATTGATGGCAAGCCTGTAGGAAGCACACAGGGGTGAAAGGTCCTTCCAGGAGCCCGCAGAGTTCTGGGGCTCCCATTTGATCCCTGATAATGGATGCCTGGTGTCCTGTAGAGAGGTCTTCTCACTATCAGCTCATAAGTTCCCTTCTTACCTCTGCTGAAGGAGACCTCTGGGCCAGTACTACCGTGGTCTTATTCTGAGTCGATGGGAACTCTCTTGATCTCTGCCTATGGTATTCTGTGAAGGAGTGGTCTTAATAAAAGGATGTAGAGGATTTTTAATTTCTTTTTTTATTATTTCAGCATATTACTGAGGTACAAATGTTTAGTTTACATATATTGTCTTTGTCCCACCCAAGTTAGAACTTGAAGCATGTCCATCCCTCAGACGGTGCACACCACACTCATCAGGTGTGAATATACCCATCCCCTCGTCCCCCTCCCACTTTTTGACCTCTGATGAAAGAAGCCTCTCGTTTAATTTCCTTCCACCTCATGCTCTTCAGTTAATCTGAATTTTTATTGTAATATAATTTAAAAGGGATTTTTAGACATAGTTTGTAGAATACAATGGTTCTCTCATCTTATAATCCTAGATAACTCTACTACTGATAATGCACCCCAATTTCACATCACACTATTGATTTCCAATGAACTTACTCCTCTGGTATGTATTTCTCATGAGCCAAATATTTAAATAGCGATTATAAAGGCAGCATATAGGAAAGAATAAAATAAATTTATAGAGATCATAGAAAAATTAATACTTGATGGAGAAATTAAGAGAAAAACTTTGGGAGATGGCCATTAGGCTGGGCTTTGATGGATATTGGATTTTGGGTCACAGAGACTAGCATGGATACAGGCAAAGGAAAAAAAAAAACAGCAGAGTCTTAGATGAAATCATTGCAGTAGTCAATTTTTCTGGAGCATAGGTTGCTGAAATAGAGGTTGTTATGACTATAACTACAAAAGTAAGTTGAAACCTATTTATGGGGGAACTTTAGTACAAATTTAAAGAGTTTGCACACTATTTCATAAATGCTAAAGAAAAAAATGACAGCTTTTACAATAGGAAGTGATGTATATCTTATTATCTTTTTCCAGAGGAACCACACCCATCTGATGTTTAGCATATTTTTTTGTTGTTCTACTTAGATATATATTTTCTCTGTTCATGGCTTCTTCTGTTATTTATGTTTTTCTTCTTTAACCCCATGTATCCTTGGATCCCTTTTAACTCTAAATATCCTTAATTCTTCCTGTAATGTGGCAATGTGTTCATGTGTGTTTAAATATATACCAGGCTCTTTGGAGAAACAGTGTCAGCTCTCTAGGTATAGATTTCTATCCACTACCTTCCCCTGTAACAGCAAGCATTTCAGTAGGCCATACAACAGAGCATTAAGGTGCAGTAGGTTTAAATGGTCATAACATATGCAGAACATGAATAACAGCACTGGCCTATCACTGAACATAAGCTCTCTGTCCACATCATCCCTGGTGGCTGATTTAGATAATTGGTTTTCTGCAAACAAGGCATGAAAGTGCTCCCACTTCCTTTGCAAGGACAGCACACCCAGGACGTCTTTCACTTTTATTGATTTTAAATCACATTTAGTGACTGACTTGGAATCATCAAGTGGGTTTTTCTGGAGTTAAAGTGCCAGCAAGATTTAATTAGAGAGCTTCACTCCAGATAAAAGATATTGTATCATTGACTTAAAATCTGAACTGAACTTTCTCTTTTGATGCTGATGGGTGAAAAATGAAGTTGTGCTTTAGCTGTTTCTAAAATGTTTTCTGAGGCCACATTGACTTCCTGAGGTCAGGGACTCTGTCTTTTGTATTCCTTTACCTGCAAACCCTAGCAGAGGGCCTCATACTGAGCATATGTTCTGGAAGAGTTTTCAGTTTATTTGATTTAATAGTCTTTTAACCTTTTAAAGGCAATTCAAAATGAAAGTTAGCACTAAATGATTTTTCCACACTCTAAAACAACTTACAAAAAGTCTAGTTCTAAAAGCATATAGATATTTTGTCTTTAAGGCTCCATAAGAGCAGGAAGTACCTTATTGTGTTAAGCAGTTAGAATGTGAAACTAGGATATTTCCAATGTCACATGGAAATGATTTCAGGTACAAACCCCACTGATAGTTATGGTTCTTGCCACACCTGTGTGAAAATTTCTTTGGGGCAAATTCCCACAAACAGAATAGATGGATTTTAGGGTATGCCTATATTTAATTGACTAAGCAGTGTCATAATACTCTCCAGAGTGGCTTCATCAGTCTACATTTCTATCAACAGTGCAATTTCCCAACATCTCAGCCTGGGCTTGGCATTATCCAGTTTTTTTAATTTTTGCCAATCTAATAATTATGCATCTTTATTTAATTTTCATATTAATTTATTGAAGTATTTTAGATGCCCTGGTTTACACATGAGAAAGCTGAGGCACAGCAAGATGAAGCCCTTCACCCAAAGTCATACAACAAACTGTGCTGTCTTTTAACAGAATTGCTTTGTTCATTGCTCTTGGAGCCTGGACACCAGCTTCATAGAATTCCTTCTTTGGGGAATTGTGTTCCACAGAATACTTCTTCAATTTTTCTTCAGTTAATTTCCCACCAATTCTTGATTCTTTCAGATCTGGGAGCTGGCTAAAAGTAAAGCTAGAAATTTATTCTTAAACTTTGACCCATCAACATAATCTAATTTGATATAAATATATAGAAACAATGATTTTGCCTCATTTCCCACTTGTAATCACCTGTAAACATGAGAAACACACTTAGTAATAAAATTGTTCACCTCACTACAAATAGATTTTTACATTTCTCCTCACATACTGGCACAGAATTTTAAGTCTGATTTATTGTAACAGTCTCTGTTATCACCTACACAGTCTCTGCTATGTTAGTATCACCCATCTGCCAAGTTATTTTTATTTTTGTTTGTCATATAATTTTGCTTCTAGCCTCTTTCCAACTTTATTATTTTCTAATAAGGAATGATAGACATAATCTCTATTTTAAATTGATCTCCTCTGTCTCAAACATTTTATTTACCTTTCAAATTTCTCTTAGAATCAGCATTAATGAATGACAGTACCATCCCACACTCCACCCCTCCTCAACCTAGCCATCCAGCATATACCAACATTCATTCTCCTAACATTTTAAAATCTCATTTGTTCCAAGATAGAACTTGCAATCAGCAGTTCCAAAACAACCCAGTGGAGCTCTCCATTCAGTAAAGCTGGTGGGAGAGGGTGGCCAATGGCTTTAAAACTGAACATTCACATACATATTATGTTTGACCATGGGAAAGATAATATAACTTCTGTCTACCTAAATTGACCCTTTGGAAAAAATTAAAAAAAAAAGTCAAATCATGCAGTATTTGTGGGGATTAGATGAGTATAAACCACCTAGAACAATGAACATCTGATACACTGTAAACAGTAAATAAATGATTTCCAATGTGGTTGTTGTTATCTTAATTCCTTCAAGATAGTATCTGCACAAAAATATTTTCTTGAATAAATATGAATTAATTTCAATATAATGTTAATCACAAAAGTAAACCATATTCATCATAAAGATCTAGAAGAATAACATGTGGACAATATTTTTTAAAAAAATTTTATCTTACTCCTAGGCATATTTCTCAGAGGTAACCCTAGTCCTTAAAGACATTTTTCTTTGCATATGCAAATATATATACAAGATATACATTTCTTATTTACAGAAATAAGGATATAATATACATACTTTCTATAATTTAAATTTGTCTTATCTATTTACATCTTCATGTAAGAGCATAATATTCTATGACATGTCTATACCCAAAGGTAAGCTACTAAATGTCTAATAACTGGTTCTCCAGAAATGAAGATCCCAATTAGTTACCATTTTCCTATACCTGTGTTGTAAATACCCTCATGGCTGAATTCAAGCAACAAATGTTATGTTACAACTACAGAATTAGGAAGAAATGCTAATAATCAGCTCTTGCAAAGCAGTATGAAAGGACTCCAGCAGATATCCTCTGGCTGTACCATCAATTTAAAAAATGTAAGTGATATTTGTATAAACAATGTCTAAACAAACACAGGGGTATCATCTTAGTATAGACCAAAGTGATTGTGGTGTATAATAGTAAGAAGATTTCTATAAGAAAATCTAAGCTAGTACATAAATAACAAGACTATACTTTCTCAAATATTTTAAGGGGTATGAGTATAAAACCTCATGACTCATAAAAGCACATTATAAATACAGTATCTATGCATTATGAAAAACGTAAGTATATACATATACACACAGATAAAGACTCACACATGCATTTAGATAAGTACTGGCTAGATATAAAGTTGATTATGAGAATTCTTGTCTGTAGGTAATGGGGTCATTGATTATTTTAATTTTCTTCTTTCAACTTTTCTGTATTTTCTAAGTATTTTGCAAAATCTCCCATTATGTTTGTAATTTAAAATTCAGGTTTAAAAATAAAATTCCACTTACTTTTATGATCAGATTATGTAGTTCTGGAATACCCTACTTTTACAGGTGTTCTAAATATAAGTTGAGCCAAGTAATGTAGGGACTCAATGTATGTAAATAGTCACTAATATGATACATAATTATGTAGACACTAAATGTCAAAAATTCATAGCTTAAATTGTCTAGCTTTTAGAAAATGTTTGGCTCCTGGTCTCATATCAACACCACTACTCACTGCAACTTGTCCTTATATATTCATACAGAATCATTTCAAATAAATGCAATTTGATATTGCATACTTTTACGGACACTAAACTACTAAATCAAATCAAATAAGTTATATTCACAGTCAGCTAATAGTCACGAAGTGATTTCTAAGTGCACAATTTGCCCAGAAAACAATAAGCACTAAATAAATGTTAGCTTCCCTTTCTGTTATTACCTCATTTATTTCAAACTCTGGGCATATGCATAGTCAATGTTTTTTTTTCACAGAATTGTCCATTTTATTCATTCTTAGGTGTACCAGAACACCCTGCACTTTTCATGGTGTTCATTACTTCATGTTTCAACTCTCCATGTTACTCAAAGTGGGCCAATAGCACTGGCATCTCACCTGGGAGCTTGTTAGAAATGCAGTTTCATGCCCCACCCTAGACATACTGAATCAGAACCTACATTTTTAACAAGACTCCCAGATGATTCACATACACATTAAAGTTTGCCTTTGGCTCCCAGATTGTTGCATAGTCAATGTTTAATTAGTAAAACAGGAACAATTCTATGGTTTTTAGATGGAAAGGGATTTAATAACTGTATAGATAAATTAGTTATCTGTAAAACAACTGCATGAGAAAAGACTTTCTCTTTTGTGAAAGATGCAGTACAAAGATGTGCTTTTACCCTCATGCCTGTAACAACTAAAATGATAGACAAAAAAGTGACCATTAATTTTCAAGGCATTGGACATCAGATAATAAAGAACTATGATTCCTTTGAGACAATATAAAAATGATGTGATACTTAAGAGGACCCCAGATTACTGACTGGTGAGAGTTTCTAGTCTGTGGCACAGGAACAAGAAACCTAGAAAAATCCCGGGGATCAACCTGAGTTAAAGAGACAGAACTATGAGCCCATGGAGACCAAGGTACCTAGAATTCATAGCGAAGAGCACCAGAGAGGAAAATGATGCACAGAAAGAGCTTCAGAGATTTACAGAGTATCCCTTTCAAATATTCAGCAGAGTACTCTGAATGCAAGTGAGGAAACTACCCTAGGCCAAGGAAAGGAATACTCAAGAGGGTTAAACTCAAACAGGGCTAAGAAGATTATACAAAGTATTCTATAGTACTGTTGTCTCCAACCCCCAGGCAGTTCTGTGGCCTCTTAGGAACCACGCTGCACAGCAGGAGATGAGCAGTAAGCCAGTGAGAAAATCTTTATCTGTATGTACAGCCACTTCCCATCTCTCACTTCACTGCATAAGCTCCACCTCCTGTCAAATCAGTGTTGACATTAGATTCTCATAGGAGCAGGAGCATGAACCTTACTGTAAACTGTGCATGCAAGGAATCTACACTGCGCTCTCCTTATGAGAATCTAATGCCTGGTAATCTGAGGTGGAGCTGAGGCTGTGATGCTAGCACTGGGGAGCAGCTGGAAATACAGATTATCATTAGCAGAGAGGTTTGCACAATAAATGTAATACACTTGAATCATCCCAAAACCATTCCTTGCCCCTGGTCCATGGAAAAATTGTCTTCCATGAAACTGGTCCCTGGAGCCAAAAAGGTTGGGGACTACTGCTATAGTAAACAAGCTAATGTACTCATAGGACTTTGTATCAGGAGCTGGGGGGGAATTAGCCCTAGCATGAATACTACTCTGGTCCCACCTAACAAACATAATTGCAAGACTAAAAAGTATCAGATTACTTCCTAGCAGCTCAATTATGCCCCAGAACAAAGGACAAGCATATTGACAGAAATTAAAACCACACATAAAGACATTTGTATATACATATACATACACACACACACACACGCACACACACACAGATACATATATATATATATATATATATATATGTATATTACCTAAAAAGCTAAAATTCTGACATCCAATAAAATGTTCCCCAAAAAGCAAAGGAGCTTGTATATACCCATCCCCTCCTGCCCCCTTCCATCCGCCTGACACCCGATAAATGTTATTCCTATATGTCCACTTAGGTGTTGATCTGTTAATACCAATTTGCTGGTGAATACATGTGGTGCTTGTTTTTCCATTCTTCAGATACTTCACTTAGTAGAATGGGTTCCAGCTCTGTCCAGGAAAATACAAGAGATGCTATATCACCGTTGTTTCTTAAAGCTAAATAGTACTCCATGGTATACATATACCACATTTTATTAATCCACTCATGTATTGTTGGGCACCTGGGTTGTTTCCACAACTTTGCAATTGTGAACTGTGCTGCTATAAACATTCAAGTGCAGGTTTCCCTGTTGTAGAGTGTCATTTGATCTCTTGGGTAGATGCTCAGTAGTGGAATTGCTGGATCAAATGATAGATCTACTTGTATTGCTTGAGATGTGCAACATTTGGGGGATGGTCACGCTTGAAGCTCTGACTCGAGGGAGGAGGTGGGCATGGGCAATATACGTAACCTTAATACTTGTACCCCCATAATATGCTGAAATAAAAAAAGAGTTCAAAAAAAAAAAAAAAAGCAAAGGAGCAGGAAAATATGACCTATAATAAAGAAAAAAAAATGAATTGATTGTAACTAACACAGACATAACATAGATAACATAATTAATGAACAAAAATGTTCATTAGTGCTTTTGCACATGCTATTGCAAATCTATTCTGTACGTTCAAGAAGCTAGAGGAAAAACTGGTCATGTTAAGTAGGGACATAGAAGAAATTTTAAAAGTTCCAAAGTAAATGTATAGAGATGAAAACTGCCTCTGAAATGAAAAATATAAAGATGTGATTAACAGTTGATTAGACATGGTAGAAGAAAATATTAATGAACCTTGAAACACAGAAATATCCAGAATGAAACACAAGGAGAAAACAAAGTGGAGCGAAAGGAACAGAGTGTCCATGAGCTATGGAGGCAACCTCAAATAACCTATTATACATGTTATTGGAATCTGCAAAGGCTAATTCTATTTTTAGTAGAGATGGGGTCTCACTCTTGCTGAGGCTGGTCCCAAATTCCTGAGCTCAAACGATCTGTCTGCGTTGGCCTCCCAGAGTGCTAGGATTATAGGCATGAGCCACCATGCATGGAAAAGTCATTAATTTTATAAGTTAACTTGACTATGCTATAATGACCAGTTATTTTGCTCAAATACTAGTCCAGATGTCGCTGTGAAGATATTTTTGTGGTATGATTAACATTTACAATCAGTTGCCTTTAAGTAAACCAGACTATACTCAATTATATTGGTGGGCCTAACCCAGTCAATTGAAGGCCTTAAGAGCTAAAACGGAAATTTCCCAAAGAAGAAGGAATTCTGCCTCTTGACTGTAACATAGAATCCTGCCTGAGTTTCCAGCCTGATTGACAGCCCTGTGGATTCAAGACTGCAACATCAACTCTTACCTGAAATTCCACTTCTCCCAGTCTGCCTTACAAGTTTCAGATTTGTCAGCTTTCAGTCATGTGATCCAATTCTTTAAAATATCTCTATAGATGATAGATTATAGGTGCATAGAGATGTATATAGATAAAGAGAATATATATTCTCCCTACATATACATGCATATATATAAAATCTCTATCTATATTTGTATTTATCTATATAAAAGAGGATACACACACACACACAAACACACACACACACACGCCCCTACTGGTTCTGTTTCTTTCGAGAATGCTGACTGGTTCAGATTTCTATACTAAGAGTGGTTCCAGAGAAACAGAATCTTAGGGATGAGTTTTCTGAATTGGTTCTGGGGTATCTAGAATTGGTTCTCTAATCTGATTAGATGGCATTGATAGTCCACGTCATGATGTGGCAATAGAGATAAGCAAAATCACAATTAGACACTCCTAATCAAACACTTATAAAAGACAAGGTTATAGATGACCAGGTTTATGATACATTAGAACATTTTTGTCCAACTAACAAGTATAATGAGATTGGCTTATTGTTCCTAATTGTATTTGATAAAGTGGAGAATAAAAAGAATGAACTGAGGGCTTCAAATTCTCAGCTCGAGTGCCACATAAATTATGTGAAAAATTTTATGTCTGCCATGAAAGAAACTTTTATCGCCTGTAGCCACAAAGTTTATATTGCTGAAAACCAAACTCAGCACTCCATCATCAGGTGGAAGGGAGATCAGGCTCAACCAGCTCTGAAGGGACAAGTAAGTTACATGAGGCAGTGGCCCAAATGCCCATGATCCCTGCTTATGTTACTTTATGTTCTGTATTTCCTGTTATATTATCTTCCCTCTCAAAGCCCATACCTATGTCCTCATGGGGAGTTTCATATGGTCAGTTAACTGAGGAAGAGAAAACTCGGGCCTGATTTACAGGTGGTTCTGTGCGATATAAAGGTACCACTTGAAAGTGAACAGCTGCAGAATTTTTGGCCCTTTATAGGACTTCCAGGAAGGATAGTTGTGAAGGAAAATCCTCTTGGAGATCGAGGAGCACACCTCATTTTTCATTTTGCTTGGAAGGAAAAAGGGCAAAATATGTGAATGTATGCAAATTCACATGTTGTGGCTAATGGTTTGACTGGATGAATCATAGATCTAAATGTGAAGCCTAAGCTTTGAAAGCTATAAAACATAGGATGAAATTTTGTGCCTTTGAATTAGGAAAATATTTCTTAGATATGACACCAAAACTGTGATCCATAAATGACAAAACTGAAAACCAAATTTGATCCAAATTAAAAGCTTCTGCTCTTTGAAAGACACTTTTAAGATAATTTAAAAGGCAACCTACAGGCTGGGAGAAAATATTCACAAACCACACAATAGTTGAAGGACTTATACTAAGAACATTTAATGAATTTTCAAAACGTAATAGTAAGGGATCAAACAACCCCCAAAAATAGGCCAACTGTTTGAACATTTTCACAAAAATGATACATGGATGGCAAATAATAACATGAATGGATGTTCAACATCATTAGTCTTTAAGGGATAACAAAACTAAACAAAAATGAGATACAACTATATACTTGTAAGAATGCCTATAATTAAAAAGGCAGACAATAACAAGTGTGATCGAGAATATGGATCAAATGGAACCATCATATACTACTGGTAGGAGGGTCAAATGGTACAATCACTTTGGAAAGCATCTTGGTAGTTTCTCAAAAAGTTAAATCTGTATCTATCATATGATCCCACCATTTCATTTTTAAGTATTTATTCAAGGGTAATTAAAACATATGTCCATACCAATACTTGAACATGAAAGTTCATAACAGCTTTATTCATAATAGTAAAAAAAAAAAACCTAGAAACCACTCAAATGCCCATCAACAGGTGTATAAGTAAATGTATTTTGGTATATACATACAATGGAATAATACTCAGACATAAAAATGAATGAAATATTGTTATATGCAACCACATGGATGATTCTCACAAGAATTATGCTAAGTGAAAGAAGCTAGAAACTCTAAAAAAATAGAATTCAACATAATCCCTATTAAAACACCATCATCAATCTTCACAAATCTAGAAAAACATAATTCTATGCTTTGTCTGGAACCAGAGAAGACCCCATATAGCTAAAGTAACTTTAAACAGAAGGAACAAATTATGAGATATCAACTTACCAGATTTCAAGTTATACTACAAGGCTATACTAACTAAAACAGCATGTTACTGGCACAAGAACAGAGACATAGACCAATGGAACAGTACTTATAACCCAGATATAAAACCATCCTCATATAGCCATCTGATCTTTGACCAAGAAGACAAAAACATACACTGTGGAAAAGAATCCCTATTCAATAAATGGTGCTGGGGAATAGGATAGCCACATTAAGAAGAATGAAACGGGATCCATATCTCTCACCACTTACAAAAATTAATTCAAGATAGATAAAGTACTTGAATGTAAGGCATGAAATCATAAGAATTCCAGAAGAAAATGTGGGACAACTCTTCTAGCTATTGGCCAAGGCAAATAATTTATGAAGAACACCCCAAAGGCAATCACAACAAAAACAAATAAATGGGACTGGATTAAATTAAAAAGCTTCTGCACAGCCATGGACACAATCAGTAGAGCAAATAGACAACCTACAGAATGGGAGAAAATATTTGCAAGCTATAAATCCAATAAAGGGCTAATAACCAGAATATACAAAGAACTCAAGCAAATCAGCAAGAAAAAAACAAATAACCCCATTAAAAATGAGCGAAAGACATAAACAGAAGCTTTTCAAAAGAAGATAGGCAAGTGTCCAATAAACATGAGAAAAAATGCTCAGTTTCACTAATCATCAGGAAAAAGAAAATAAAACCACAATGAGAATAAAACCACAATTCATTACCATACTCCAATCAGAATGGCCTCTATTAAAGAGTCTAAAAACAACAGATGCTGGTGTGGATGCAGAGAGAAAGGAATGCTTATCCACTGCTGGTGGGACTGCAAATTAGTACAACCTCTATGGAAAACAGTATGTATGAAGATTCCTCAAAGAACTAAAAGTAGACCTACTATTTGATCCAGCAATCCTACTACTGGTTATTACCCAAAGGAAAAGATGCCATTTTACCAAAAAGACACCTACACTCGAATGCTTATTGCAGCACAATTCACAATTGCAAAGATGTGGAATCAACCCAAGTGCCCATTAATTTACCAGTGCATTAACAAAATGTGGTATATGTATGCCATGGAGTACTACTCAGCCATAAAAGGATGAATCAATTTCTCTTGCAGTAGTTTGGATGGAAATGGAGAACATCGTCCTACATGAAGTATCTAAAGAATGGAAAAACAAATACCACATGTACTCTGTACTGAAATGGAACTAACTGATAAGCATACATGTGCATAGAGGGAAGCAAATCTCAACAGAAATGAACCGGGAGGGGCAGGGGAGGAGAGGATGTGTGAAAACTTACCTAATGGGTACAATGAACAATATCTGGATGAAGGACACTCTTATTACTATAACCATGAGTTAAGCATTATGAAAGCTGTTCTCATAACCAAAATTATTTGTACCCCATAATACTTTGAAATTTTAAAAAAGCAATAAATTTCACTTTTAAAGATATTGTTCAAAATGATTAAAATGTTTTATGTTCACATAAAGTAACATTTTGGACTTCTCAAACAAAACTCTGTACCTCAGACTTCACACTCCCACTGATTTATACATAAATAAAAACAAGTTAATCCAGTTGTGTATTTATCATCTTTTTTATATCATTGTTTATTTTAAATTTACTGTTTAAACATAGGATACGTGTATTATATATATTACCACAGAACTGCAGATTAGAATTGCACCAGAAGCGAACTCAAACAATTCCAAACCATTAAGAACTTACCATAGAAAGGAGCAGTGATAACTGTGTCAACCAGGGTCTGGGACCAGCTGTATTACAAAGAGTTCCTCAAATTCACTCCCTTATAGAATAAAATATTTTTTTAAAAAGTTACTAAAAATGTGCTGTTTGGAACTTTACATCTACTTTTTTGCATTTTTATTGTCATAAAATACAATATACATGAAATTAAATTCTCCCTTTTAACCATTTTAAGTGTAAAATTCGGTAGCATTGAGTGCATTTACAATGTTGTGTTGACCATTACCACCGTCCTTTTCCAGAACTTTTCATCATTCCAAACAGAAACTCTGTCCCCATTTCATTAAACATTGACTCCCCATTTCCCCCTTCTAAGCCTCTGGTAAACTCTATTCTATTTTTTATCTCTATGAAATGTCCATTTTAGGTACTTCCTGTAAGTGGAATCAAATAATATTTATCCTTCTGTGTATGGCCTACCTGACTTGGTATAATACTGTCAAGATTCATCCATGTCATAGCCTGTATCATAAAGTTAGTCCTTTTCATAGCTGAATAATATTCCATTATGCAAATATTACATTTTGTTTATTTATTTATCTGTTGATGAAAACTTGGGTTGTTTTAACCTTTGGGCCATTGTGAATAGTGCTGCTATGAACATTGGTATACAAATATTTGTTTGAGCTGGGCTTTCAGTTCTTTGGGGTATACAGCTAGGATTGGAATAGCTGGATCATATAGTAATTCTTTGGTTAAATTTTTAGGACGCCAAAACTGTTTTCCACAGCAGCTGCACCATTTTACCTTCTCATCAGCAATGCATGAGGTCTACAATTTTTCCACATCCTGACCAACACTTATTTATAAATTTTCTCACAATAGCCATGCTAATTGGTGTGAAGCAATATCTCATTGTGGTTGTGACTTGCATTTTCCTAATGATTAATGATATTAAGCATCCTTTTCATGTACCTATTGATCATTTTTATATCTTCCTTGGAGAAATGTCTATTTAAGTCCTTTGTCCGTTTTTGAATTGAGTTGTTTTTGTTTAGTCATAGAATGAACCTTACATATACTTTTAAAACTTAAATCCAAACAAAGTTTTAGAACTTAGACCAACAAAAGACTTTAGGGAAAGAGTGTTTTACCACTGTGGTTATGTAGAAATCCTGGAGTGTGTCGATAATAATAAGAAAGTCAGTTTTTATCCAGTTTTATTCTTGTATTAAAACACCTCCCAGAGGAAGCAATATTATGATTTCTACCAATAAAGATTTGCTTTGTCTGTTTTTAGTCAATAAACTAAGTTTTACACTATGCAATCTTTGTGCCTTTTTTTTTTTATTTCAGCACATTATGGGGGTACAAATGTTTAGGTTACATATATTGCCTTTGCCCCACCCCAGTCAGAACTTCAAGCATGTCCATCCCCCAGATGGTGCACACCGTACCCATTAGGTGTGAATATACCCATCCTCTCCTCACCCCCCACACCTGCCCAACACCCGATGAATGTTACTACTATATTTGTACATAAGTATTGATCAGTTAATATCAATTTGATGGTGAGTACATGTGGTGCTTGTTTTTCCATTCTTGTGGTACTTCACTTAGTAGAATGGGCTACAGCTCTATCTGGGGTAATACAACAGGTGCTAGATCACCATTTTTTTGTGGCTGAGTAGAATTCCATGGTACATATATATATCACATTTTATTAATCCACTCATGTATTGCTGGGCACTTCGATTGTTTCCACATCTTTGCAATTGTGAATTGTGCTGCTCTAAACATTCTAGTGCAGATGTCTTTTTTATAGAATTCCTTTTGTTCCTTTGGGTAGATTTCCAGTAATGGTATTGCTGGATCAAATGGTAGTTCTACTTGTGTCTTTTTTTCCACTCAACATGTTTCTAAAGTTCATACATAAAGTTTTGTGTGTCAGTGGTTTGTTCTTTTTTGTTGCTATGTGTATGCACTCATCTAAATAAAGCATGGACTCTTGTTGATGGATATTTGTGAGATATATATATATATACACACACACACACACACACACATATAAACACAGACACATATATAGCCTATTATGAATAAAACTGCAAAAAAAATTTTTTTTCTGCAATGCTACCCTGAATCACCTTCACTGTGGGTGGACCACTCCCACCGCCTCACCCTTGGAAGGCTACTAAGCCCCAAGTTTCATAGCAAGAAAGTGGCTAATCAGTGTCAGTTTTGTGCCTTCCAATCATTATTTCAGTTGTTTCAGATATTGGTATTGAGTTTCAGTAAGGTGAATGTTTTTCACCTTCTGAATACCTCTAGCTTACATCACAGTGTGGGGTGCAACAAACACCACAATAGGGTAGGTGGACTGAAGGTGATTTCTCTGTCTCTCTTTTTTAGGGGATTGTCATAGTCACCCTGCATACATCATGCCCCTTTTCCATCTTCATTCTGGTAATCTAGCCACTGATGTCACTTCCCTCTCTCCCCATCACACACACAGTAACCCACACCCTTTTATTCTTGGCCCCTGAGATAGTGTGAAGGAATGAGATTTATCATCAGTGCTCAGATCTGACCCAGTCCTCATCCCAAATCTATGGCTAACTATGGACCTGAGGGTCTGGCCCCCAACCATCCAGGATCCCACCACTCTCCCTTGTTACACACCTGCCTCTTCCCTTCCTTCCCTCCCCCATCAAATAACTCAGAGACTTTGCACAACATCAACATTTCATAACTCAATTTTATTTTTATCATTATCCTCAGTGTACCTTGTTGGTATAAGATTCATTCTCTGCATGGTTGGCCATTTCTCAGATGCTAGGCCTCTGGATACAAAGTAGATAATTATAAGGTCTCTGGCCTTTGCTCTACAGTCGCTGGCTGATGGTTGGGTCTTTATTTGCAGAAGTAATTTTCTCCAGGATCTTTTGTTCTGGGGCAAGCCAAACCCATCTCTTATTTTGATTTGGTTTCTTATTTTGATTACTTCTCTGTTGATTCTGTCTCTTATTTTGATTCTGTCTCTTTTTTTTAATTTTTTTTTTAATTTTATCATATAATGGGGGTACAAATATTGTTAGGATTACATACATTGCCCCTACCACTCCGGGCCGGCGGGGGGGGGGGGGGGGGGGGGGGGGGGGGGGGGGCGGGGGGGGGGGGGGGGGGGGGGGGCGGGGGGGGGGGGGGGGGGGGGGGGGGGGGGGGGGGCGGGGGTTGTTTTGGGGGGGGGGGGGGGGGGGGGCCCGCTTGGCAGGGCGGGGCGGGGCCTGGCCCCCTCACTCTCCCTTGAAATACAGGTTCGAATCCGACCTCGACCCGGACTCGCGGTGTGTCTAGAGCTGGCTGGCTATTTATTCA
>CAUYPO010123029.1:0-20121 GCA_963574435.1 Cheirogaleus major | reverse complement strand
CTGTCGGTAAGCTGTTAACCACCTCCCTGGCAAAAATACACACACCCCGACAAAACAAAAAAAAAAAAAAAAAAAAAAAAAAAAAAGAAAGAAAGAAAGAAAGAAAGAAAGAAAGAAAGAAAGAAAAAGTATCCCAGCATGGTGGGGGCACACCTGTAGTTCTAGCTACTATGGAGGCTGAGGTGGGAGGATCGCTTGAGCCCAGGAGTTGGAGGCTGCAGTGAACTATGATGACACCACTGCACTCCAGCCTGCGTGACAGAACAAGGCTCTATCTCAAAAAAACACCCATGCCCCCTGCCCCAAATCAAACTTCCCCATAACAAAAAAACACAGAATTCCCTGTCTGTCGGGAATTACACTTTTCCTCCCCAGGCTGGCTTTGATTCTGCTGTGCTGGGGTGAGGTGTTGTCTGGGTCCCTCTTGTTCCTGGGGCAGTGGCCTGGGTGGGTGGGCCCAGAAGCTGGAGCTTCCCCTGCTGCAGGTGGGGTGGGAGTGATTTCCTGGGTTCGGCTTTGCCTTTTGACAAATCCCTCTGGACCAGCCTCATGCCACTTCTGATGGGCTCAGCTCCTTGAATCTCCAATGATGAGACTTTGAAGTCCACGTGCTTGGTGTCTTCCTCCACGGGACTGGGATTGGGGTGAGGGGAGTGAGTCTTCCCCCTCACCCAAGCAAAATTTAAAAGGGCATCAAAAATCTCAGTAACAGAGGTCAATTTCTTTCTTTCTTTCTGTAGTCCAAACAGGTTTTATTTTATTTTTATTTTATGTTGCATGTGAATTTATTCCTGGGCTCACCATGAGCCATCTTTCTCTTCCAAGGCAATATTTTAAATCGAGGCTACTTCTCGTAGCATAACATTCACCCCTTTAAAGTGTAAAATTCAGCAGCATTTAGGACATTGGCAAGGTTGTGCGATCACCACTTCTATTTAATTCCAGAGCAGTTTCATCACCCCCAAAAGAAATCACTACCCACTCAGTTACCCTCTATTCTTCCCTCCCTCCAGCCCCTGGAATCGATGCAATGTTTAAAAAATCACAATGAACGTGAAAAGTTCTATGATGCACAGGGCGTCGAATTTTACAACGAAGACAAGCTCTGCCCCTGTATTTGCTAACCCTGCGTCACTCACTTCAGCACCATCTCAGCTGGGTTCATGATTTGCCTGGTGGGATTCCTCTTGCCTCATTCGCTTAGTCACTCAACAAATATTGGAAAGTCATGGTTCATTCATTCTGTCACTCAATGCATGTTTGAAATGCTGTGGCTCCTTCAGTTATTCAACAAATGTCTGAACGTTGTGGCTCCTTCCTCAGTCATTCAACAAAGGTTTGAACATCATGGCTTATTCGGTTGCTTGACAAATGTTTGAATGTTGTGGATCGTTCAGTCATTCAACAAACGTTCGCTGTGTGATGAGTACTGTGCGTGAAGCTGGGAATGTCGCCCTGTCCTCCTGGAACTCACGATGGAGGCGGATGACACCCAGCATCAACAAGGATGGGGAGAAGATTACAGAGAAAACAGAGTGGTCTAGGTGGATGCTTGAGGAATATCCACATTTTAAAAAATATATTTACATGGTTAAAATTTCACATAGTCCCAAGGCGCAGCTATACAATATGTTCATCCCATTAAACTTTCTTGGGCGGCATTTAGGGGAAAAATGTGTAAAAAAAGTCTCTTTAGTGAGAAATCATGAGATAAAGATTGAGAAAGCCTGGTCTGGAAGTAGCCACCATTCAGGTTTCTTGCGTGAGGTTCTAGAGATACCCGAGGCCTTTCACAGCAAACGTCCACACACCCATTCATTCCTATTTTTACTTTAATAATAACGTACTGTTCTGGGCCTTCCTTTTTTTCCCCTTTTCGCTTAAAATATATCTTGGAGATCACTCCATGTCAATAAACAGAGCTTGCAGATTTATTAGTAGTATTTCTGCTGTGTCGGAATGCAGTTTTGTGCGGAAGGTCGTCTAGCTCGTTTCCAACGTGTAGCTGCCGGAAAGTGCCGCCAGGCAGAATGGCTAACTGGGCCGACATCAGTTTGCAAATGAGCTGATTGTATCTGAAGGCGGAATTCCTGGAGGTGTGAGAGCTGGGTCAGGTGTGCGCATCTGTCATTGCAAGATGCCCTGCACGGGTTGCGTCGATCTCCTCTCTCACAGTCAAGGTAAACGAGCGCCAGTTTCCCAAGAACCTCGCCAGCAGTAATCAAACCTCTTGATCTTTGACAATCTGACGGGTTAAAAATGATATCGCAGTACAGTTAAAATATTCATTTCCCTTATGAAATTGAACATCGCCTGTGTCTAGGAGCCATTTGTTTTCTCTTTGTCTGTGAGCTCTCTGATCATATCCTCTGCTGACTTTTCTTACTGATTCTTTCCAAGAGCTCTTTATCTGTGACAGACATTATCCCTTTGGGTTATGAGTTACAGATAGATTTTTTTCCATTTGTCATGTGTCTTTAAAAATTATTTGTTACCTTTTTAAAAATTGTCCTCTGACTTCATGTGGGGGTGATTTTTAACTTTGCAGATTTTTTTGGATGTTTACATGAAGGCAACTGTTTTAAACATTCCTTTTGTGGCATCTGGGCTTTGTGTCATACTGAGAAGTGGGGCTACCTTTAATCAAGGGTGGAGGTGGGAAGGAGCCCCTTAGCAGATGCAAATGTCCTGAGGTAGAAAGGAACTTGGCAGGTATATTAACCAGGGCTCTCTAGAAGAACAGAACCAATAGGCTATATACTGGGGTGGGGGGGGATAGAAATTGATTTATTTATTTTCAGGAGTTGACTTATGTGATTGTGGAAGTTGACAAGTTCAAAATCTTCAGGGTAGGCTGCTAGGCTGGAGAACCAGGAAAAATTGCAGTTTGGGTCCAAAGGTGGCTTCTGGCAGAATTCCTTCTTATCTTTCAATTGATTGGGCGAAAGTCACCCCCATTATGGAGGGTAATCTACTTTACTCAAAGTCTACTGACTTAAATGTTCAGTGCACCTAAGAAAAATTCCTTCACGGAAACATTTAGATGATGTTTGATGCAATATCTGGGCATGGTAGCCCAGCCAAATTGCCACGTGAAATTCGCCGGCACACGTTCGCCCCTTGTCAACTTGGCACCCATATGCATCTCCTTAAATCATGCTTAATTTCCAAATAAAGACAATAATGACATCGCACTTCCACCTAATGTGATACAGCTATCCTGTGTAAACCGGAAACACACTGTTTCTTCAGAAGTCCTTGGTGATGCTCACTCCTCTCCTTGATTTATAACTTGAATGGTGTGATGTAAAGTTAACAATACTTAAATGCTATGACATACAGTTAATGTATCTCATGTTACATGACAAAGGGATAAGGGAGGGAGGAAAACAAAGATATTTTGTAGACACAAGCATGAACATATTCATGACAAATTAGGGAAGAAATATGGGTGAAAATTTCAGTCCTCATTTTTGTACCTGGTCATGTGGTTGTAGCTGGTACTTATAACTCCTTTCAGAACCACTCTTGGTACCCAAATCTGTTTCGGTTTACTCAGGGCTGTCGTAACAAAGTGCTTAAAGCACAAAAATGTATGGTGTCATAGTTCTGGAGCCTGGAAGTTCATGTTTGAGGTGTCAGGAAGGTTGGTTTCTTCTAGGACCTTTCTCCTTGACTTGTAGATGGCCGTCTTCTCTCTCAGTCTCTGCATGGTCACCCCACTGTGTGTGTCTGTGTCCTAATCTCTTCTTCGAATAAGGAACCTGGCCCTATTGGAGTTGGGCTCACTTAATGACCTCATTTCAACTTAATTGCCTCTTTAAAGTCCTGATCTCCAAATATGATCCCATTCTCAGGGACTGGGGGTCAGGGCTTCAACATGTGAATTTTGGGGGACCACAGTATATCCTTCACTTGAAAGAGAAAGGTGGTTAGCGTGGCCAGGGTGAGGGGGGCTGAGATGAATAGTCTGAGATGGATAGATAGAAGGAGAGGTTTAGAGAGATTGGTGGAGGGTTCAGGGCCACAGAAAACACTTGGTTTTGTTTGCATGTGATGAGAAACCATTAGGATGTTTTGAGTGGAAAATAATACGTTTTGAGCTACGTTTTGCAAAAGGGTCTTCTGAGAGGGTGGCTGGGACACCGAAGAAGAGGTTCCTACTATCATCCAGGTTAGCAATGAATCCAGGGTTGGTATTGGAAAGATAGAGAGAGGTGGACAGTTTTGGGGGCATTTAGAAGGAAAGGCATCGTGGATCAGGGAGTGAAACAGACAGGAACTGTTGGAAGTTGATGGAAGAAATGTGTCTGCAAAAGGGAAACGATCGATCTACCTTCTCTGCTCAGAGCCTTCAAGGACGGTATGGTGAGCAGAGATCCCAGGTCTTGTTTGCTGTGGTTTCCTTAGATTTTGGCACCATGCCAGCCTCACGGTAGGTAATCGGTGAATGTTTATTCGATGAATTCATGAACGATTTAAACCAGAAATTAAAGAAATTAGGAACGTGGCCTGGCAGAGAGCAGACATTAGGGGTGTGTAGGGGAACAGCAGGGAGAGTCAGGGTCTTTTGTGTTCTTGATGCTTGGGGTTGGGGGACATGTGTTGGGTAGAAGCCTATCTATGACTTGTAGAAGGAGGTGAGATTTCTAACAAAAGCCTTGAGGTAGTGAGATCCCCATCACTGGGAATGTGTAAGCGGGCAGGACACTTGTCCAGGGGGAATGTGGGGGAAATTTATGCCCCAGGGAAGGTTTGGAGTAGGGGGAAATTTGGTCGCAATGAGGGTCTTTGGAGTTTCCCAGCAAAAAGGGAGGTGGGTTTTTTTTCTGCATTCCCTTCACTTCCTGTGGCATCTGAGACTCAGCCGGACTCACACTCCTGCTGTGCGCCTGTTAGTCTCCCCTGAGGTCTGGGCACCTGGCTGGCTTCAAGCAGGGTGGTTCTATATTCGAGGCAGCCCTCCCCATCTCGAGCTTGGAGGTGCTGCCCCCTGGTGGGAAGAAGAAGAAGTGTCTCCTCAACACCCTGCAACCTGGGTGGAGGGTGCCCAATCCAGGGAGAAGGGGGTGACAGGCCCAACCCTGCATGTTTGTGATGTGGGGATCTTGGCTTGTGTGTGCCCCAGCTCCAAAAGCGTGGGCTGGGGGAGAAGAGGGCCTGGCATGGACAAAGATAAGCTCTAGCAGTTCCTGTTGATCGTGTAGATAAATTGGAGGAAACGTGTCCAGACTGCTGGCTGGGGTCCTGAAGTCCCCCAGAAGGGCGGGAAGGCAGAGGGTCCTGCCTCCAGAGGGACTCGGGGAGCCCCGGGGGGAGGATGCCCGGCCTCCTGATCCTGAACAGCGTCTCCAGGGCAGGTCCTAGACAAAGCCCCTGAGGCGGTGTCTCAGGAATAGCCAGAGAGAGAAACTTCCAGTGGGATGGAGGGAGGTGGGGACAGTGGGCTCAGGAAGATGGACCCCTGGGTACCTGTGCAGGGGCCGGCAGAGAGAGCCAGTGTCCAGGTGAAGCCCTCACCTGGGGTTTCAAGTGGACTGGGCAGTCCTTAGCAATGTTGGCACCCACTGGTGTCCAAGTCACAACTGGGGACTGGTCTTGTGGGTGGGCTCCGGGGAGTCCATGAAAGCCCCAGGTGGGCTGTCCTGGGGTTCATCATGCAGTGACCTTGGGAGGGCATTTTTGCGGGGTGTCTGTGGAGGGGGTAGTTGGAGGGCCTAGCGTCTAGTGAAGTCATTATGGGATGGTCATGGGGGCCAGAGCATGGTCCAAATTTGGGAGGCTGGTGCCTCTCTGGGAGGATTTGAGGGGCTGAGGACTGGGCTCTGTGAGACAGAACGTGCGGGAGGGGAGTATTTCTGGGGGAGATGTGGGGCAAGGAGGTGGTCTCAGAGCAGCGGGGACCATCCAGGGGACTTGGGGGGGTCTCAGAACATGGTGTGCTTTGGGAGTATGGATGGAGCATGGGCTATGGGAGCATCTAGTGGCGGGGGCGGAGGGGAGAGTTTTGGGGGCAGGTGGAACTTGGGGATGACCTTTGTGTGTCAGGGGCATCCTTTAGTGAGCCATGGTAGGGGGCACCCTCGAGAGTCAAAACATGGGTCTCTGTGGCGGATGTGGGGGTTCAGCCCTTGTTGGGGGGAGATTCTAGGGGAGACCAATGAAGAGGTAGATTTGGTGTGCTGAGAACCAGGGGTGTCTTGACAAGTGGAATTTAGGGGGATTTGAAACAGGGGCAGATTATGGGGGTTATGTAGCGGTTGGAGCACCCATGGAAGGGCTCCGGGAGGGGGCAAGAGCACTCCAGTGCCGGTTCCTTGGTGGGCGGGTTGGGGGTCCTGGAAGTGCACATCAAGTGAACTGGGGGGCTTGAAGCTGAGGGGAATCTTGGGGGGCTACATCAAAAGCAATACATTGGCCAGACATGGCGGCTCACACTTGTAGTCCCAGCACTTTGGGAGGCCAAGGCAGAAGGATCACTTGAGGCCAGAACTTCCAGACCAGGTTGGGCAACACAGCAAGACCCCATCTCTGCTCCCCACCAAAATAAATAGATTAGAGCGTAATAGTGTGTTGGGGGGGGGGTTGATCCCAGAATGGTGGGTTTAGGGGGTCAGTGGGTGAATCACCAGGAGGAGCTTTAGGTCAAGGTGTCTGGGTGGGTCCACCAGCGGAAGGGCGGGGTCTCGGGGCAACCACAGGACGGCGTTGGCTGGGTAGCAGAGGTTTTACTCCCCGCCCCTCCCCCACCCTGCCCTGGTCAGTAGCATTTGCGGTACACGATGTGGGGCCCCTGCTCCTCGTACTGCTCTCGCAGGACCCAGCAGGACTGGAAGGCTCGCAGCGAGGCCAGGATGGAGCCCCCGATCCACACGGAGAAGTTCCTGTTGGGCTGGGCCGCCACCACCACGTGGGCCTCGGGAGGCAGAGAGCGCAGCAGCTCGGCCCGGAAGCGGCCCTCGAAGCCGGTGAAGAGAGAGGAGCCTCCGCAGAGCAGCACGTTCTGGGCCACCTCCGCCCGCCCCTCCAGGGGCACCTTGCGGAGACTCTGTTTGGCCATGGTGGGAAGGCCCACGGGCGACAGCCCTGGGACCTCCGGGGGACTGAACAGCAGCTCCGGGCACTGGAACAACTCCCTGCCCAGGGTGACCGTGCGCCCGTCAGGCAGCTTCAGCGTCTGCGTGCATTCCTCTCGGGGACGGGCCTGCTCCTTCTGGAAGTCGGAGGCCACGTAGCAATAGCGATGCTTGATACTCTCCACCGTGTCCAGGTCGCGCTGTCCCAGGAGCAAGCCTGAGCCAGACAGCATCTCCGCCAGGAAGGCGGTCAGGTGGGTGCCGGCCAGGTCCAGGCGCTCGGTGGCGTGCGGCAGGTTGTAGCCCTGGAAGACGGGCACCGTGTAGGTGACCCCGTGGCCGGTGTCCACCACCAGCCCGCTGACGCGCCCGTGCGCGTACACCGACAGCACCGACTGCGAAGTCACGTACATGGCAGGGGAGCGCAGCGACTCGAAGGCCACTTCCACCAGCTTCTCGCGGTTGGTGGCCGGGCTGAAGGGCGGGTCCGAGAACAGCAGCGGGTGGTCCTGGGTGGCCACCTGCAGGTCGTGCTCCAGCATGTGGCGCCAGATGAGCTCGGCGGCCTCCCAGTCCACCACGATGCCGCTGCGGATGGGCTGCACCAGGGTCAGCTCCGGGCGCGCGCGGGCCGCTTCGCCTATGAACGTCTCCAGGCAGGCCTGCGCCGCGGTGGCCTGTTTCTGGGGCTGGCAGCCCACAATGGTGGCCACGGTGTAGGTGGGCCGGGCTTGCCCCGCGAAGCCCACCTTACAGGTGCCCGTGCCCATGTCGATGACCACCGCGCCCGTCTTTGGCGGCAGCCTGTCGCCCACCATGCCGGAAGCGTTGCCATGTAGGGTCTTGTTCTTTAGGATCGAGCTGGGGTTCAGGCCAGTCTTGGGAGCCTCTGGGGAGGACTGGGGCACTGGGGGCTTGGGGACATTTGCATCCATGTTTGCAGGTGGCCCGGTGAGGCCGCTTGGCGAGGCCGATGGCTTTCTCCTGGGGGTGGGAGTGCAGTGAGAAATTGAGGCCCGGCCAGCAGCAAGCGGGTGGAGGGAGAGAGGGGCGTGCCAGAAGTCGATGACGGCACGTGTCCCCGCCCACCTTCCGAAGACGTCACAATGCAGAGGCGAGTATGGGGACCCTCCGGCCCTGCCTGCCCTGGGGCCCACATCTCTGCTGGAGACTCCCCAGAGCACCAAATTTGGAGAGGGAGGAGGATAGAGAGATCTAGAGGAGGGGCCCGTGACCCAGCTTCCTGATTCTAGAACTCAGGGAGACGGGGGATCCTTGTCTTGGTACCTGCGGTGAAGCTATTTACAGCGTGGTGGAGAGCTGGTCACAGGCCTCTAATACTCGCATTAGATTGTCAACCCTCAGAATATTAATCAGATGGTGGCCAGCGAGTGTGGCTTTCTGGCTTCCAAAAGGAGACGCAGGCCAGCCTGGGGTGGGCGTGGGGAGAAGTGGGGTGAGACAAGCACACCCCTGCCCTAGGTTCTCTGTGTCTTCTGCTGTTCCCACTGCCTGGATCTCACGCCCTATACATTTTCACCAAGCAGGAATTCGCCTCTTCAAATATCAGCCTGATGCCTTCTCCCCCTGGAAGCCCTCCCTGATCTTCACTCTGTGCGCTCACTAGAGAGCAGGGAGGAGGTCTGCCTTCTCTTCAGGGACTTCTCCCTGCTCCCCACTGGCAGGAATGGGGCTCAGCCCCCGGCAGAAGGGGCTTTCAGTATAGATAAAAGGAGAGGGTGCACTTGCGAGAAAAGAATTGTCTCCACAATAAATAGCAGACCCTGGAATGCATTAGGACAGTGGTCCCCAACCTTTTTGGCACCAGGGGTGGGTTTCATGGAAGACAATTTTTCCATGGATGGGGTGGGGGAGATGGTTTCGGGATGATTCAAGCGTGTGACACTTATTGTGCAGTCAGACCTCCCTGCTAATGACAATCTGTATTTGCAGCCCTCCCCAGCGCCAGCATCACCGCCTCAGCTCCACCTCGGATCAGCAGGCATTAGATTCTCATAAGAAGCCGCAACCTGGATCCCTTGCAGGCGCAGTTTACAGTAGGGTCCGCACTCCTGTGAGGATCTGATGCCGCCGCTGATCTGACAGGAGGCGGAGCTCATGCGGCCATGCGAGCGACGGGAGCGGCTGTAAACACAGGTGAAGCTTTGCTCTCTCGCCTGCTGCTGCTCACCTCCTGCTGTGCCACCAGGTTCCTGACAGGCCACGGACTGGTACCAGTCTGGCCCAGGGCTTGCGGACTGCAGCATTAGTAGAGTCACTTCTAAACCATGGCTGTTTTGGGTGGTGTCAGATATCACCTGTTAGTTAAAAGAAAAAAAATTAAACGTTTTTTCTTAGTGTGTGCTATCGAATGTGTTATGGGGATCTCTAAGTGAAAGAGGTTTAATTTTCTAGTTGTGTCTAGATTTGTTAACTCTGCCAGGGAGGGGCGGTTTATTGAGTATTTTAATTCATTATTAATTCATTAATTCGTTGAGGTTCCAGGCACTTTTTGGGACTGTTCACAACAACTGAAAATATACAAAACTATACTACTTTATCACTTTCAAGCACAGTTTTCTGTTTCACTGTTTAATTCTAAAAAGGCTGAAAGACACAACATGAGAAGATGAAGTCACTCACAATCTCACCACTTAAAACTTACATAAAGAAAGAAGGAAGGACGCTCCAGCTGGTCTTTGATGTTGCTGCCCAGAGAGGCCACCATATAAACACTTTGGTGTACAGCCTTTCTGTTTTCGAAAATTTTTGGCTAAAGAATAAGGATGAGAATTTTGGCTGGAAGAATTTTTCTCCTCTCTTTTATTAAAAAAAAAAGCCATAGTAACTATGGGATCAAGTTTTTTCCTCCTTTATCCTTTTGAGGGTTTATGATACTTTTTTAACAAGTTAGAAACATGTTTAATGGTGCTAAAATACACAAAATGAAATTTATCATGCCTAAGTGTCCACTGTGTAGTATTAAGTACATTCAAATTGTTGTGCAACCAATCTCCAAAACTCATTATCTTGCAAAACTGAGACTCTGTCCCCACGAAACACTAACTCCTCATTCCTCTCCTCAGCACCTGGCGGCCACCATTCTACTTTCTTGTCTCTGTGCATGTGACTACTCTAGATATCTCCTGAGAGTGGAGTCAGACAGTATTTGTCCTCTTGTGATTGGCTAAAAAGCATTTTAACTTAGCATAACATCCTGGAGGCTCATCCGTGTTGTTGTACGTGCCAGAATTCCCTTCCTTTTTAAGGCTGAATAATATTCCATTGCACGTATATATCACAATTGTTAATCTATTTATCCATCAATACACGCTTGGGTTGTTTCCGCATTTTGGCTATTGTGAATCATGCTGCTATAAACATGGGTATACAAATGTCTCTTTGAGATCGATTTTCAATTTTTTGGATATGTACCTAGATGTGGCATTCTATTTTTAATTTTTTTCGACAAACCACCATACTGTTTCTGACAACAGCGACACCATTTCCCATACCTACCTCCAACGCACAAGGGTTCCAATTTCTTCACATCTTCACTAATGCTTGCTAGTTTATGTTTTTTTTAAACCATAACCAATGGGTTTGAGGTTGTCATACAGATTTAAGCATCAGTGTGGTAGAAAGGTTCTCAGATAGACAATTTTAACAGACTGTTCAGGGTCTGTCTTCGTCCGTTTTATGTTGTTGTAACAGAATACCACAGAGGGGGTGACTGGTAACAGAAATTTATTTGACTCACAGTTCTGGAGGCTGGGAAGTCCAAGAACACGATGTGGGCATCTGGTGAGAAACCTCATGTTACGTCATCCCATGGCAGAAGGGCAAGACGAGGTCGAACTCACTTTTATAAAAAACTTGCTCTTGTGATAACTATCCCATTCCCGAAAAAAACATTAATCTGTTCATGAGAGCAGGGTTCTAATGACCTAATCACCTCTTATTAGGGTCACCTAAGCTGTTGTACTGGGAATTAAGTTTCCAATGCATGAACTTTGAAGGACACATTTGAACCATAGCAGGGCCCAACATTTGGCCCCCTAGGAAGGGAAGGTTGTCTCCTGTCACCCCACCTTATTCCACACATCTGCAGGATGGGCCCCTGACTTCATGAAAGGGATTTTGGTGAATTTAGGTTACAGCCAGTTAAAACAATAATAAACATTTTTTCCCTTTAAAGAATCATCATGACAAGTGAAAGGGAGATGTTAGGTTAGAGTTTGGAATTGAGGTTGGATAAATTCTCACAGCAACATTATGACTCAGAATTGGGTACTATGTCTATTTTTCTTTCTTTCATTTTTTTTTTTTCTTAGAGGCAGGGTCTCTCTCCGTTGCCTGGGTTGGCACAATCTTAGCTCACTGCAGCCTTAACTTGTGGGCTCAAGCAATCCTCCTGCACCAGCCTCCTGAGTAGCTGGGACTATAAGGGTGCACCACCACTCCTGGCTAATTTTTAAATTTTTATTTTAATTCTTTTTAGAGATGGGGTCTCGCTATGTTGCCCAGGCTGGTCTCAAACTCCTGGCCTGAAGCGATCCTCCCACCTCAGCCTCCCAAAGTGTATGTCTCTTTTTCTGCTGGGAAGTAGAAGCCCGGAGAGGTGAAGTGACTTGTCCAGCTGAGAGGATGGGCGAGTTATTATTTGCTAGTGTTTAGGTCAGGGGTTCGCACATAGTAAGAGCTACGTGAAGATTTGTCATATAAATTACAAGTTGTGTGTGAACATACAACTGGAACCATTTCACAGCTTTGAAATTGAATTAGGAATTTAAATAGGCATTTATCTAGAAAGGGCATGTTTTTGTGCACTCATCAAGCAGACTTCTGATATGTGCAGCGGAGTCTTTCGAAGCCTACAGGGGCCGGCTCCTTCCCCTCTCCCTCCCCTCCCCTCGGGCGCCTGAGGTTGCTGGGAGGCAAAAGATATAGCCTCTTGCCAGCAGGGGGCGCCCAAGACCACCAGCTTCGTTTCGTTTCTTTCTGCTGATAGCTCAATCCTTTGCTGTGTTGGCTAGAAGTTCTCAACCTTGGTTGCAAATTAAAATCACTAGGGGAAACTTAAAAAAAAAAAAAATCGACTCGTTTAGGTTGCATGCCAGATCCATGGAATCAGACTCCCTGTGAAGAGAGACAAAGCATCCATAATTTTTATTTTTATTTATTTATTTTTTCTTGTTTATTTCAGAGTATTAGGGGATACAAATGCTTTGGTTACATAAATTGCCTTTGCACCCACTGACAAGCCTGTCCATGACTTTTATAGCTCCCAGAGATCTTGGTGTGCAGAAAGTGGGAGATTACTGATTGGGGGGGTCTTCAAAATTCTTAAATTCTTTTTTTTTTTTTTTTAGTTTAAAACTCCCAATTTATTAATCTCATAAGCTTCTGTTAAAGAAATGAACCATTATACCCTACTGAATCTTCTTCTTCTTCTTTTTTTTTTTAAATTCCTAATTCCCCTGATGGTCAGGAAAAGATAAACGGTGAGACCAGTTGTTCTCAGGCTGGCGGGTTCTCACACTGGAACATGTTAGAATTGCCACGAGGGCTTGCTAAGGTGACAGAGTTCTGGTCTCCCCAGACATCCCGCCTTTCCACAAGCTCCGAGAGCATGCCGATGCTGCCGTTCCTTGGACTCCACTTTGAGTAGCTTTGTCTGCAGCTTTGCAGACGTTTGGAAGATGAAAGGAAACCGTCCCCAGATAGAGACGAAACTGAAAGGTTGACTTATTTTATTTCTAAATTACTTTTTAAAAAAAACCCTTCAAAATGTTAAAATACAAAATATTTCAGGCTAACTAAAATTGCACATGGACACAGAGTTTATTGTAGATTCTCTTCAGTGTGTTAGTTCTATAAAGTCACCGGGACACTAGATTAGTAAATACTGAACCATGGCTCCGAGGGAGAGTCCAGAGTTAGGTTCCTGTGAGCCTCTGATTATGACATTTTCATCAGCCAATCCATACGTTATGTATGTTTGTTGTATAAATGACAAGTATAGTGCTGTTGGCTGTAAGTTGTAATTTATACAACACATCCTCACGTATCCTCAGAAACATATATAAGACACCTCATTTAATACATACTGTTGATCCATTCACATTGGACTTACACCCCAAAGCACTGCAGCTCATGCCTGATGGAAGCTTATCTAACACACATATTTTCTTTGTAAAGCACAGCATGGTTTTCTCATACTTGGGAATACAACATAGCACTTCAGCACTTGCTCGGAGTCCCTTTTCGACAGCAAAACCACCAACAGAAAGCACAAAAGTGTGAAGCACGTGGCACTAAATAGATCATGAAGGAGACATTTATTTAGAGTATGCTGAGGGCTGAAATAAGGAAAGTGTCACTTTGTTTGACTTCAACTGGGAGAATGTGTGTAGTGCTACTCAAAGTTTTCGCCACTCTGCAAGTTTGCAAATGACTGCAAAAGTCCCACCAGCATTGATTTTTAAATATATATATATTTTTTATTTCAGCATATGATGGGAGTACAAATGTTTAGGTTTCATGTATTGCCTTTGCCCCGCCTGAGTCAGAGCTACAAGCAAGCCCATCCTCCACATGGTGTGCACTACACCCATTAGGTGTGAATATACCCCTCCCCTCCACCCCCTCCCACCTGCTGGGCACCTGATGAATGTTACTACTATGTGTGCACATAAGTGTCGATCAATTGATACCAGTGTGATGGTGAGTACATGTGGTTGCTTGTTTTTCCATTCTTGTGTTACTTCACTTAGTAGAATGGGCTCCAGCTCTTTTGGAATTACAGATAAATCTTTGCAAGTAGGTTAATTCTCAAATGTGGAGTTTGCGAATAATGATTGGTTGTACACGCACACATACATACATATACATACCTACACACACACACACATCTCAAGTGCTCATGTGTATCTACCACTCAGCATAAGCAACAAAGACATGACAGACACTTTCTGTATTATTTTATTTTAGTTTTTAGAGACGAGACCCTGTTCTGTCACCCAGGCCGGAGTACACGGGTGATCACAGCTCACTGCAGCCTTGAGCTCTTGGGCTCAACTAATCCTCCTGCTTTGGCATCCCAAAGTGCTGGGATCACAGGCGTGAGGCACCTGGCCTTTTTCTGTATTTTTGATGCTTGGACATCTTGGGGCTTTGCTGACGCTGGAGAGACCAGCTAATTCCTGGAGATAGGAAACAATTTACCTGCAACTGCATCTTTCCTGTGCAACCCCCCCAATCCAGAGTCTACGCCTTGGATTCCTCTCTCCCTCTGTCTCCCAGCTGGCTCTGGCGCTGCCCCGTGTGGCCCTGCATGGCCCCTCCTCTTGGAAACTGGGAGTAATTAAGTTATCTTTGCAAGAGCAATCCCATCCTGGTCTGTTGGCCTCACCACGTCTGCATAATAATGAAACCTACATTTGAACACAGATGCCTTCACTCATTCTTCGTCTGTCATGTTTGGATTGTCTAACACTTTCTGGTTGTCCTTGCCAATCTTTCTCCCTTCCTGCAGTCAATTAAAATCTGAGTATAAGTGTTTTCTCTGGTTTTCTCCTGCCCCTTCTGGGGCCAACTTTTAGATATAGAGCACCTGACTCCCACTGCAATTAATTTTTCTCTGCAGTTGAAAGAGGGGAGTGTGGAATAGGCTTCCAGGGTAAGTGGGGCTAAGTAGGGAGTGACACATTTCAGGGAGGTGTTGTTAGGAGTCATCGTGAGATGGGGGAGCTGATGGGCATGGCTCATGGGCTTCAGGACAGGGTCAGGAAAGAACCAGGAGACACGTGACTTTTTGCCTTGTCTTGTGCAAACAAATGCTCAGCGCTATGCAATGCCAGGGGCTGTTCTCACGGCCTGCAGACCAAGATATCTGGGTATTTCACAACATTGATCTACTTTCAGTCCACAGGAGTGTGTGTTCTTGGGGAGGCAGGCTCACAGATGTGATGTAACCAGTTCCACCCTGTGTGTCCTCTCCCATAGCCTGTTGGCAGGTGTTGCTGGTATGAGCAGGTGAGTTTTGGGTAGGTGTGTTGGTGACAGCCTGAGTATTTCTCCACAGAGCAGCATCCTCTGCGAGTGTGTGGGAGTTGCAGGTACCCAGATGAAGTCGCTCTTTTCAGACCCAGACAAAATAGGACCAGGAAGGCATGAAGGAAGCAGGTGTACAGTTGCATGTCTGAGATAAGAACGGTTTCCAAGGATGTCTACAAATCCCACGAGAAATTTCTTCACCTCCGTCACACAGTCCTGCACTGAATGGCTTGCACATGTCACATGTATATACATATTTCCATGACAAGGTTTATCACTAGACATTCTTTAGGACAGCAGTGATTCAGATAAGATGCTCTCGAAAGAACGCTTGCCCGGTAATGGCACGTCCACCAATGAACTGATGACAATTCTAGCTTTGAGCTTCTGCAACCAATGAACTCTATTTCTAAGCAACTTACACGAACCCCTCCCTTTTTGTCACTAAAACCTTCCCATTCCCCTTCCGTCACTGGAAGCATTTATGGCTTGCTGTTCCGTGCATCCTGGATTATAATCCTTTTTTCCCATTTGTGAATAAATTCACCGTATTTGGAGATCTTTTTCTCTAGCTTTTCTTTTTTTAGGTTGACAAGTGTTAGAGAACAGGAGATGGGGTTTCATGCTCAGCCAGTCACCTTCATGGAGAAACGAGACCATTAGCTTATCTTTGACCTATTCTTTTGGGGGAGTGTCAAGATTTGAGTATTTTTAGGTTTATTTGGAGCCCTAGTTGGGGTCTCCAGATCCTGCAGGTGTGTTTCCAGCCAAGGTAGGAGTTGGACCATCCATGTGCGGAGGTTTTAAACAGACACAATAGCTAGCAATGGTGGGCAAGAGCCCCGCCAGCCTGGCCCTCTTGAAGGAAGCATGTCTTGGGGCCACTTACCCCTCCTGCACCTTTGCTTCTCTCTTTCTATGGTGTGGTATCTTCCTTTAACAGATTCCTGACCTTTCAGGTTAAATGCCCAGTCCTTGTACTAAACCCAAAGATGGACTTTGTTCCTTTGGTTTGATGGTCTGTACTTCCAGGTGTGAATGGCACTAGGTATGGTGGCATCAGAAAGCAGCAGGTAAGCAGGTAACAGTCTCTCTAGGCCCTGGGCCCAACTCCAGTGTTTTTTTGTTTTTTGTTTTGAGACAGTCTTGCTCTGTTGCCCTGGCTGGAGTGCAGTGGTGTCATCATAGCTCACTGCAGCCTTGAACTCCTGGGCTCAAGTGATTCTCTTGCCTCAGCGTCCCCAGTAGCTGGGACTGCAGGTGTGCACCACCATGCCTGGCTAATTTTTCTATTTTTTATAGAGATGGGGTCTCACTATGTTGCCCATGCTGATATAGAACTCCTGACCTCAAGTGATCCTCCTGCCCTGGCCTCCTAGAGTGCTAGGATCACAGGCGTGAGCCACCATGCCTGGCCTCAACCCCAGTTTTGACCTGCTTGGCGTGGAGGTGTGAGATAAAACAAAAGAGAAACATCTTCCCCAAAAGATAAGCTGAAGTCAAAACTACAGTGAGACACCACCTCACACTCATTGAGACGCCTACTATCAAAGAAGGCCCCAAATATAATAAGTGTTTGTGAGGATGTGAAGAAATTGAAACACCTGTGCACTGTCTGTGGGAATATAAAATGGTGCAGCCACTATGGAAAACAGTATGGTGGTTCTCCAAAAATTTAAAAATATTTATTATTTTGGAACTTTCTGATAAAGGCCATTCTCACTGGAGATAAGTGATATCTCATTGTGGTTTTGATTTGCATTTCCCTGATGATTAGAGATGCTGGCATGGATGCAGAAAGATAGGAATAGTCATATGCTGCTGGTGGGACTGCAAACTAGTACAACCTCCATGAAAAGTAGTATGGAGATACCTAAAAGAGCTAAAAGTAGAACTACCCTTTGATGCAGCAATCCCACTACTGGGTATTGACCCAAAGGAAAAAAAAAGACATTTTGTAAAAAAGACATCTGCACCCCAATATTTATAGCAGCATAATTCACAATTGCAAAGATGTGGAAACAACCCAAGTGCCCATCCATATGAGAGTGGTTTAATAAAATGTGGTATATGTATACCATGGTGTTCTACTCAGCCACAAAAAACAATGGTGATATAGCACCTCTTGTACTATCCTGGATAGAGCTGGAGCCCATTCTACTAAGGGAAGTATCACGAGAATGGAAAAACAAGCACCACATGTACTCACCATCAACTTGGTATTAACTGATCAACACCTAAGTGCACATACAGGAATAACATTCATTGGGTGTTGGGCAGATGAGGGGGAAGGAGGGGATGGATATATACACACCTAATGGGTACAATGCGTACTGTCTGGGGGATGGACACGCTTGAAACTCTGACTGGGATGGGGCATGGGCAATATATGTAACCCAAACACTTGTACCCCCATAATATGCTGAAATAAAAAAAATTTTAAAAAAGGAAGTACAGAGTAGTGGCGTGTTCCTAGGAATTTGCTGATAGCTCCATGTTATTTTTCAGGCCACTTTTTTTCCCTGCTTTCATATGGCTCCCCTTACTGCCACGTGTTTGACTCAATTTTGTTCTGAAAGCAGTCTTGTTTACTCAGTATGACTTGAACTCAAGAGCTTTACCTATTACTTTACCCTGTTCAGGATAGCTTGGTTCTCCGCTGTTTGCCCTTTACCTGGCTGTGAACCCGCTCATAAACTTGTGGGCGCTAGAACGCTGTCCAGACAAGTACTTCTCCTCCATCTTGGAGGCCCCTCCAGAATGGAGTCTGGTGGAAGAAATATCCCAACTTAGGGACTCTGTCTCCTGACTGTTCCACCACCCTCCCTGCCTCACTATTTAATGCAGAAGAAATCTCCTGGACATCGGATCTCTTTTTGAGCCTGGGGGTCCATTTGCAGTAAAGGGGTACTCCATCAACCCCTTCTTCTACCTAGATACAAACAAAAGGACTTGGGTACCCGCCATATCCAATTATCCACATCCTCGCTGCCCATCCTTCCGGTGGTTACATGAGAGATGAGCAAATGTTTTCCCACAATTCTCCGGGGAAAATCCAAATATCAAGGGCTCTAGGCTTCCACTGAAACTATTTTTCCCCTAGCGGAAAGGGGGACCCAGAGGGCTTCTGATGCAACAGGTTTCTCTGGAACCTGCGTCCCCAGACCATGACATCTTTATTTGCACAGACTGAGGTGCTGCTGGTTAAAGCTCATGGTGCTAGAATCCAGGGAGGTGTTTTTTTTTTTTTTTTTAAATCAGGGGCTATCTTGGAATGGGGGGGGGGTTGACATGATCTTGGGGCATTGAGAAGGCTCCCTTACTCAGTCTGTCTCCAGGCTGCAGTGGGTCAGTGTAAGAGCTTGGAACCCAGGCTTGTGGAAGTCTTGGGCATCTGGGTGTAATTTAGAGATGAGATGTTAGTGGTAGGATGGACCCACAAAGCACTGCCATGCTGTTTTCCACAAGCACATCAGGTTGAGTCTATACAGGTATTTGGATGGAAAGGTGAGTTCTTTTTTGCTTTTTAAATTAAATTAAATTAAATTTTTTATTTCCGAATATTATGGGGCTACAAATGCTTTGGTTACATAAATTGCCTTTGCACCGCCCAAGTCAGAGCCACAAGCATGTCCATCCCCCAGATAGCACGAACCACACCCCTTAAGTGTGAGTTTACCCATCCCCTCCTCCCCCCCACCAGCCCGATACCTGATGCATGTTACTTCCCTATGTGCACATTAGTTTTGATCAATTAGTACCAATTTAGTGGTGAGTACATGTGGCGTTTTGTGTTTGTTTTTCCATTCTTGTGATGCTTCACTTAGAAGTATGGGCTCCAGCTCCATCCAAGATAATAAAAAGGTATTAGTGCACCATTTTTTTAATAGCTGAATAGTACTCCATGGTATCCATATACCATATTTTATTAATCCACTCCTGTATTGATGGGCACTTGGGTTGTTTCCACATCTTTGCAATTGTGAATTGTGCTGCTACAAATATTGGGGTACAGGATGTCTTTTTTTCCCTTTGGGTCAATACCCAGTAGTGGGATTGCTGGATCAAAAGGTAGTTCTACTTTTAGTTCTTTGGGGTATCTCCATACTACTATTCATGGAGGTTGTACTAGTTTGCAGTCCCACCAGCAGCGTGTGAGTGCCCCATCTCTCCACATCCACGACAGCCTTTGTTGTTTTGGGAGAAAGATGAGTTCTTGTTTGTTTCTCTGACCTTTGCCCACCTGCAGGCAGGTGGCCGGTTTTAGACTGAATGCATGTCTTCACTTATCTGTTATTGCTGCTGGGAACCCATGCAGGCTGGAGCTATAGTCAGCAGAAGGTCACTCAAGTTGACCTTCATGCCTGACCTTCCGTAAAATGTGCTGGAAGCATCAAGGGGTGGGCACCTGACTTTGGGCATGGGGCTGGGACCAAAACCACCTGTCTGGCATGGATTGGGACACCTTCACCTCACCTTCTGGGGACTCTGGCTGTCCACAACAATGATCCTCTGGAGGAATTGTCAGCTCATAACTCTAGGGTGGAAAAGCTGAGTGTTAACTCCAAGAAAGAGGTAGCATCTGGAGCAGAGAGAGCTCAGGATTTGTACTCAGACAGATGAGGGTTCACATCCTAGTCTGCCCCCCTTTTAGTAGCTGTGTGACTTTACGTGAGTCACCCACCCTCTCTGAGCCCATTTGTCCATAACATTAGTTCCAACAAAAATATTATTTCCAGCTGGGCGCAGTGGCTCACGCCTGTAATCCTAGCACTCTGGGAGGCCGAGGCGGGAGGATTGCTTGAGGTCAGGAGTTTGAGACCAGCCTGAGCAAGAGTGAGACCCCGTCTCTACTAAAAATAGAAAGAAATTAGCTGGACAACTAAAAATATATAGAAAAAATTAGCTGGGCATGGTGGTGCATGCCTGTAGTCCCAGCTACTCGGGAGGCTGAGGCAGGAGGATCACTTGAGCCCAGGAGTTTGAG
>CAUYPO010123022.1:0-10062 GCA_963574435.1 Cheirogaleus major | reverse complement strand
TATATTATTTGCTCAAGATTGTATCACTAGTAAATGTTAGATTATGAATAGAATCCAGATAGTCTGTCTGTCTTCCTAGCTTGTACTCTTTATTTATTTATTTGAGACATAGTCTCACTCTGTTGCCAGGGCTAGAGTGCCGTGGCGTCAGCCTAACTCACAGCAACCTCAAACTCCTGGGCTCAAGCAATCCTTCTGCCTCAGCCTCCCAAGTAGCTGGGACTACTGACACGTGCCACCATGCCCAGCTAATGTTTTTCTATATATTTTTAGTTGTCCAGCTAATTTCTTTCTATTTTTAGTAGAGATGGTCTCGCTCTCTCTCAGGCTGGTCTTGAACTCCTGAGCTCAAATGATCCACCCGCCTCGGCCTCTCAGAGTGCTAGATTACAGGCGTGAGCCACTGCGTCTGGTCTTAGCTTGTACTCTTAACTATTACTTTAAACCGCCTTTACTGATGGAAATAAACTCCCATTTGGATCAGGTGTAAAATTTGTGCCAAGAATTAAAGCAAGATTTTTTTTCCCCTCAGGTCTCTACACAAGCCTGAGTCTACAGAAGGGAGAACCAACTGATTCCTCTGTTATGAAAAGTGACTGTGGGCCAGGCGAAGTGGCTCACGCCTGTAATCCTAGTACTCTGGGAGGCCGAGGTGGAAGGATCGCTCAAGGTCAGGAGTTCGAAACCAGCCTGAGCAAGAGCGAGACCCCACCTCTACCAAAAAATAGAAAGAAATTAATTGGCCAACTAAAATATAGAAAAAATTAGCCGGGCATGGTGGCGCATGCCTGTAGTCCCAGCAACTCGGGAGGCTGAGGCAGAAGGATCGCCTGAGCCCAGGAGTTTGAGGTTGCTGTGAGCGAGGCTGACGCCACGGCACTCTAGCCAGGGCAACAGAGTGAGACTCTGTCTCAAAAAAAAAAAAAAAAAAAGATACTCCAACCAAGGGCATTTAACTAGCAAGTAGCCTACTCAGGATTATGGTTAGCTTTATGTATTTCCACTAAACCCATTACCCAAGGAAAGAAGCACAAAGGGTGGGAGGAAGAACAAAGGATCCAGACAGAAAGAGCCCTGGTTTTGGAGTTCCAAGCCCATCATATGCCGTGTGACCTTGGGCAGAACCAACAGCCTCAGTGCCCGTTTGCCCATCTGTGTGGCCCTTGAAGAGTCACCTGACAAGGTGAGCAGCCCCCACCCTGGCCTGGTGCACAGTTCACTGGTCCTCTTCCCTCTGGCCTCTGGCACCCATGAGCCTTCTCCAGTGTTCCGGCATTTTCCTATCTCTATACATCACCAAAATATCTTGAAACCAAGCCTGTCTCTTGTACCTGGAGAGTCACAGAATCCTATCAGGTCACATGACCCAAGTTTTGGTTTGCAGAATAAACACGACCCTGTAAGTGGAGAGGCCCAGATCAAGGGTGGCTCAGGGATGTGGCACGGGAAGCCTGTGCCCACACATCCTTGGGAACCTGAGGGCAGAGGGTATGATACAATGGGAACAGCTGTCCTCTACCTTGAAGATCCCACCACGTGGCAGCAAAATGGACAACCCCAGGACAAATCTTGCGTAACCTTGACAACATGGTATCTGCCTATTCTTGTTAAATTCAAATTATTTGTCAACATTGACAAATTACACACAAAAGCTGGATTTCCAGCTTCTTATGAAAAATGGCAAACATCAGGCAACACTGGGCCCACATTCATTTCCAGAGATTACCACTGACTTGAGTGAGGGAGACTGTCCCCTTGAGCTGTGGCAGACACTCCAGTTCACCCCTGCCCCAACCACCTTGTCTCCGAACACGGAAACAGCCTGTCAGAGCCACCCCTCAGGTTACACCTGGCCCGGTTCACATATGTTACCTGCCTGGCCTCAGAAAGGCCTTGGCGTTGGTGGCCCCAGCTCCAGGTCAGCAGGAGTGTGTTTGGAAGGAGGCCGCCAGGGGCTGCACAGGCGCCCTGCAGAGGAAGATGCTGCCGCCCAGTGGCAGGCAGTGAGGGTCAAGGTCCCTCTCGGAGGACAGCCCCAACATGGGCCTGGGCCCTCTGGGCACCCAGAGATGCCTGGCCACAAGGCATGGCCGAGGCAGGCAGGAAGGCAGATGTGGCCGTGGCCTGAGGCTACAGGCACTGGCAGCTGAGGTCGTCTCCGTTTATTGTTGGTGAGGAAAATCCTCGCCAGTTAATACAGTGTGATCTTTTCCCAGAGGTGTGTTCAGGGAAGGAGGCCTAGAGGCGTCCCAGAGATAGCTTATAGCAACAGTGCTTTGACAAAGGGCTGCCGGGCACATTCCCTGGGGAAAAGGGGCTTGTCCCCATCACTCCTCCTCTCCTACAGCCACCCCAGTGGGGCGAGTGGCTGTCAGTCCTCAGGTGGGAATGCGTTGGGGAGCGAGACGGACTAGTAGTGACCACAAATGGTCACGGGCCCCCACCCCCTGGCCCTGGGGTGGGGGAGGAAGCCTACATTAGGGGTCAGACTACAAGTTAAAGAACCAGGATTAGCACCATGCCTAGGCTGATGATCAGGAACCAGACGGGAGTCCTGCAGGCACCACCTGCCCCAGCACAGCTGTCACGGCCCTGGAAGGTGAGGTTCCCCAGGCAATGAGGGGACATGAGGGAAGTGCCCCTAGGACTCTGAGGAAGAGAGGGAGGGCACGGATTTGCCCTTGAGGGCCATGGCGTCTGACAGCACAGACCACTCAGCAGCGAACCCAAACTTAGAGACACTTCACAAATAGAGCTCCTGAGTGAGGAGACCCTGGGATTCAGGGGCGCCTGCACGAGACAAGAAGACAGAGACTCAGAGCCAGGGCTGGGGCAGGAGGAAGCCAGTGTCGCCGAGCCCTGCTTGCTGGCCTGCCAAGAGGAGCAGGACCCCGGAGGCGGGAGACCCAGGCCAGAGGTCTCCATGAGCAGAACTCTGACAGCCAAGAATCCCATCTGGATGTGGCACAGAGGGAGGAGGGACCAAGCAGCCGCCCCATCATGGCAGGGGCTAGGCAGGACGAGGGGGGCAGACGTGCTCGGCCGCTGCTCCTCCCTGGACACTGGGACCCCGTTTGCCGCTCAGGCCAGTCCCAGCATCGGGAATCATTAGAATCAGACAGGAAGGGGTGAGTCACAGCTGCCTGGGGCTCAGAGAGGAGGGAAGAGGATTCTTTGGCCCAGCCTAGCTGGAGGACCCTGAGGAGGGAGAGGCTGTCACCCAGAGGCTGCCTTCCCTAAAGTCGCCTTTCCTCTGCACTGATCTGAGGGAGGCGGGTGACCCTCCGGCAGAGCACAACCCAGGTGCTGGTCCAGGAGCGGTGGCAGTCCCTGGCTGGCTTCCCTCGCTGTTAGCTCTTGTCCCCGTGAGACTTGCTCTTGGTATCACGCTTGTTTCCTAGCAGTTTCAGCACCTTCATGGTCTTGAACTTTCCCTTCTTCTTGCCCTCGGGTTCAGCCTCCTTCTGGAACTCTGCAGCAGAGAAAGGGGAGCACTTAACAAAGTGGGGGGGCCGGGGGCAGTGATGCAGGCCTGGGCATGTGGCCAGCAGGGGCCTGGCCTGGCCCCACACCTCCCGTGTGGAACCCTGGACAAGTCACTTCAGCTTTCCCAGCCTCCTTTCTTCGTCTAGAAGATGGGACCCTACCCTCTCCCAGGGTTTTGGCAAGGACCAGGAGATAAACACACACGAGAGCAACCTGGCAACTCTGGAGCCTGGCAGACATTTGTCTACAAAAGACCCAATTCACGGAGGCTGGTGCTCATAGCTCTGTGGGTTACAAAGCAAATGCTGACTGTCAGAGCTAAAAGAAACCTCAGAAATCCTCTGCCCAAGCCCATAATTTCATAGACAAGGGAAATGTGGGCCTTCGAAATGGACTGATACCAACTGAGCTCTTTGGAGGGCTAGGCCCTGGGCTAAGTGCTTTCCAGGTTACCTCGGTAACCCTCAGTACACACCTGGGAGGAGGCCAGTGTCACCCCCATTCTGCAGATATAGGGTGAGACTGGAGTGGTGGAGCGGCTGGCTCAAGTCACCGAGCTAATAAGTACCAGAGGTGGGACTAGAACCCCACAGTCTGACTCTGGCCTGAATCAAGACTTAACCACAAGGCCACAAAGTGAGTCACTGGTGGAACCAAGATCAAAACCCAGATCCCCTGACTCACAGTCCTCTTGTAACTGTTCCAGGCACCATCTGATCCCCACGGACGCCACCCAAACCAGCTGCAGCCCTCAAGGAGGAACGCACAGCTTAAGGCAAACCCACCCTGGGAAAATGTCCCCCGTATGCCACAGTCCTGCCTGTGGGATCCGGGCAGCCCATGGCCTTCCTCCAAGCCCAGGCCACAGCCTTCCTGGCCACACACGGCCTCCCCAGCAAAACAGAGGCTGGAAGTGTGTGCATAGCCACCCTTGCAGCGCCTGCTCCTGCCTCCCCCTCAACCTGCCCGCCCTTCCGTCCCTGAGGCTGCAGTTCAAGTTTCAGGGGGACCAGAACTCCCAGGCACCAGCCTTATCCCCAGGAGGGGCCTCACCTTTCTTCCTGATCATGGCTTCCAACATCTTGTCTTCCTCTTCTTCCCTGAAGAGAGAAAGGGAAGCTGAGCGTCCCACAGGGAGAAGGAGCAGATGATCTCAGTCCCTCCCAGCCTCCAAGTCTACACTCGGCTGAGCAAGGGTGTATGGGGATCGCCGGCCGGAGGGCAGGGCCGGGTGGGCCCTGGCGTGTGAGGCTATGACTCGGGCTCTGCCAGGGAGCTGCCCCACCCGTGGGGCCCTAGGCATGGCCTCCCCCAGGAGTTCCCTAGCCAGGAGTCCCTCCCTTAGCCATGTCACCTCTGCCGGTCCTCGTCCAGGCAGTTGATGATGGCGTTGCGCTGCTCGATGAGGGTCACAAGCTCCTGCATCAGCACCTTCTCCCGGCCCCGGTCCTCCTCTGTCCAGTCCTTTTCTGCCCAGGGAGAAAAGGTGGGGGGTGAGTGGGGGGAAACCCCGCCCCCCCGGCCGGCTGCCAGGGGCCACTGCCTAAGTGCTACGGGCCGCTGAGGGCCAGCCCCACGCTGGACATCAAGAGTACAGGAAGGAGGGGCCGTTTCCACAAGTTCCTGGGGAAACAAAGGTTGTGACTGAAGAGACCAAGGTACAGGGCTGCCCACCCAAAGCCCTGCAAGGGCCCCTTGCACAGCACATGCCTGAGCGTCCTGCTCGTGGTCACTCATCTACTCAATGAATGCTCACCAGGTGGCTTCTCGCAGGAGGCAGGATTTGAGTGGGCCGGAGTGAGGCACAGGTAGGGAGACAACAGGGAACCCGAGGGGTCCTCATGCAGGAGAAGCAACGTGACCCAAGTGGCATACTGGGACATTTCATCCAAGGCCACAAAGGAGAGTAGACTAGAGGGGACGCTGGGGACAGGGAACCTCCGATGCCAGGCATACCTGCTGCCCCTTGGGCCTCCTCTCCCCTCAAGACCCCAGCCATCCCACAGGACCACCCTCAGGGGCCCATCTGGGCCTTGGTATTCCCTCCTCCCCCACCCACCCTGCAGGCCCCAGGGAGGGGTGCCCACACTTGGCCTTCCCTCCACAACAGCTGCTGCCACAGGCCTCCCCCCTCGGAATAAATATCCTCAGGCCCCCTCAGGCACTGTCACATTCCCCTACCGCCTCACCCTGCCAATATTCAGAAGCAGGTGACCCAGCCCAGTTTTGGGGATAGGGCAAAGCCTCAGAGTCAGCATCGAAGTTCAGATCCCACTCTGCCACTTCTCAAATCTGGGACCTGGGTAAGTTATCTCCACACTCTACATGTGGGGAAACTGAGGCTCAGGGAAGTGAAGTTCTTGACCAGCGTCACACAACAAAGGTGGAGCCAGTATTTGAACCCAGGTAGCCTGACACCCCCAAGTGATGGTCCTTATGGTATACTGGACTCAGGACCTTATAAACCCGCCTCACCCTCCAAAGGCAAGCCCAGGGTGTGCAGCCACCACACAGGGCGAGAGAAGCCACAGCAAGCCCAGGTCCAGGCAGAGGCGCTGTGCCCACTCTGGCCACAGGGTGTCGCTGTGGCGCCCTCTGAGTGGTGGCCGCGCCCAGCCTCCTGGAGGTCTGGAGTGACTCACAGATGGCAGCAGAAGCCAGGAACATTCTGTGGCTTCCCCAGGGACGCTCCAGCCTCCCAGTCAGTGGAGAGGCAGGACCACCATCCCAGCAGGTAGGAGGAGCCAAGTGTGCAGGGACAAGCCCAGGCCAGAGACACAGACATAAGCCCAGCTCCGTCACAAGTGGGCATGTCCCTCAACCTCCCTAGCTTCCCTTTCCTCATCTATGAAGTGGGAACGATGGCCCAGGGTGGGCACCATGCCTGGGCCGCAGGAAAGTGGTCAAAAGCCCTGGCTCCCAGCTCTGGACTCTCCACAGTCCATGGTCTCCGTCTGCAGCTGCGGGTCACTGCATGTCATGGCCACAGGACACAGAAGGGGCCTCCCTCACCAAACCCCAACTCAGCCACACAAAAGCCACCAGCATCTCAGAGGGTACAGAGAGTTTCTATACCCGCCATCTCCTGGCCCCAAGAATACCCAACCAGGTGGGTGGGTACCTTCCATCCTGTCTAGCGCTTGAAGCCACTGAGGCTCAGTGAGGCTAAGAAACCTGCCCAAGGTCACGCAGCAAGTAAGTGGTGTAACACAGGACCGCCTGACCCCACGCCCAAATCGAGCCGGGCTGGCCCTGGGCCTGGCGTCCACCAAGAGCCCTTCATGCCTGACACTGCGGATGTCCACAGCCCCACGCTGTCCATACGGTTCCCTCTCCTGCTGTGGCTCTGGCCTTGCTCACCACCTGTGACAGTCTCTCCCATCCTCAGTGCCCCAGACGGTCCCTCCCGCTTCCCCCTCCCCGGCCCTGTCACCAGTCTGCCTGTGCACCCCCCACCAAGGCTCTGGCCATCCACTCCCTGCCCGCAGGGGAAGAAGCAGGCCCACTCTGCCATGTCCCCTGCCCCCTCGCCCCAGGGCAGGTGCCATGGAGAGCGGGTGGCCGTGCTCACCTGGCTTGTTGAGCAGGCACCGGAGCTCGTACTCGACGTCGGCCTGGCGCTGCTCCAGGCTCTGCTGCTTGAAGCTGGGGGTGGGAACGAGGCGACTACTGACAATTCCGCCCTGTGCGGTGTGATGGGGGAGGGCGAGGGCTCTCGGTGCTAAGCTCTACACATTCTGGGAGGGAGCCGGGGCCAAGGGCGTGGGGGCACTCACACATAGATGAGCTCAGACTCCCGCCGCACCAGCAGGTGCTTCTCATGGATGAGCTTGAACCAGTCCACCAGCATGTCGTCCTCACGGCCCTCTGGAAGCCAGACAGTCGCTGAGGCCGGGGCTGGCAGCCACTCCGGGCTCAGCTCCCCAAGAACAGAGGCTCCCGCCCCAGCCCTGACCGCCAGCTCCCGCACCATTTGCGCCACCACGCAGCTTCTCCTCCAGCAGGACCCCACGGTGCTCCAGGGCATCCAGCTGGCGCTCAATGGTGTCCATCTCTCCGTGGATGTCCTCCTCGGGGATGTACTGGTCAGCCTGGACCTGCCCAACAGCACCCTGGTCATCCAAAGGACGGCTGACTCCTCCCCCTGCCTGTCCCCCTCTGGCTCAGGCTGCTGCCAGGAGCTCTGTCCCTTATGTCCCTTATTCTGGCCAGCACTGGCCCCTGCAGGCTCCAGGGGCCCCGGCCCTGCCCCCCATGCCAGCGTGGTAAGAAGGCAGGGTCCCAGTGTAGAGAAGGGGTCGGTGTGGGGACAGCCACAGCATGCCACTGGTCCCAGTGTGGACAGACACAGCAGAGGGAGGTACAACTTCCCCCCTTCATGGAAACGCCTCCCTTTCTCTGCCACTCCGAGAAGGATATCACAATGTCAGTGAGAGTAACCCTATCACAGAGATAAACTTGAGAACACTCTAATCAGTTTAAGTAGCAGCATATCTTATAAGTGCTTTGATACTTGAACTATTGTTAGTAACAGATTAAACGCACACATACTACTCTAGGTTGCAAAGGGCTAATCTGTTCTAAATCCCCCTGCCTGCAAGTCAGACCTTCCATCTTGGCCACCCACGATCCCCCTCTTGAACATCTGAGGGCAGCTGCCCAGATACCCCGCCTCTCCAAGAGTCCCATGGGAAACCGAGGGGAGGGTGCAGGGCCCCAGCCAGCTAGGTCTCTGGGGCCCCCAGCTGCTACCTTGCGTTTGATCAGAGGAAATCCGTGTCCTGGGGCAGGTGGCCGTACTGGCTTGGATCCCTTGGTGGCCTTCTTTGTGGCTGGGGAGGCTGTGGGTGATGGCTTCCGATTAAAAGGATTCTCTTTGCAGGAAGACTAAAGGCAGGGAGACAGGACAGAGAATGAGTCTGGGAAGGGGACAGTTGAGACCCCAACGGGCCAGGACCCCAGGGGCGGGAGGGCCCAGGCAAAAAGAGAGTCTCCCCGAATCCAGTCTCTGCTGCACTCAGTCATTCAACAAACCTTTCCAGAATACCTCCCACGTGTCAGCTGCCGTGCGGGCTGCGTTTTACACATTCTTGTTTAATGCTCACAGCCGCTCTGCAAGCGGGTGCTGGCGTGCCCACTTCACAGCTGCCTCAACTCCAGTTCAGAGAGGGGAAGTCATTTGCTCAAGGCCACACACTTCCCAAGCGCCCAAGCTAAGGTGAGACCTTCTGCATCAGGGCTGGGCAGCCACCCAGCATCGAGTGGCATGGTCAGAACGGGGGGCTCAGGGGAGGACGGGGCCACAGTAGCTGGTTCAGGCCACATAGCCACCTTCTCCCCAGTGGGAACTCTGAGACTCAGAGATGTGAAGCTGCTCACCAGGGTCACCCGGCCAGGAGTGCAAAAGCAGGACCCCCTCTGGCCAGCAGATGAAAGAGGAGGGTAGCTCCTCCCTGCCGGAGAAAGCCCCCACCCTCTGCTGCCCAGCCCACCCCCCTGCGCCCAGAGCCCAGGCTCTGCGTCCTTCCATCCCTCTGGGAGACCGCTGTCCCCTCTGAGGGCAGCACAGCCGGGTGGCCCCACCACATGGGCCACGTCTGTGTTTCCCAGCCACTCTCCCCAGCTCATCAGAAGCAAGCATCATCGTGGGTCCCTTACAGAGGCCCCACCTGAGGTCCACAGTGCTCTGAGTGCCAACCCAGCTTTCTCCCCATGGCTGGGTGGCCACACCAGCTCAGGAAGCATCTTTCAAGGTGGGGGCTGCTCTGAGATTTCTGCAGCACGGGCAGTACTGCGACCCACATCCGGGGGTGGCAGGGAGGCAGGCGTTGGCTCCCACAGGGCAGCACCACCCAGCGGGCCAGGAAGGCCACCTAAGACCCGTCTCCTGCCCCTACTGCCTAATCCTGGGGTGAGGGTGCATGGGGGTCCCCCAGAAGGAAGCACACTTGGGGTTCTGCCCCCTCCCTCCACAGACACACCCAAGGGCCCCAGCAGAGCCAAAGAGCACAAAGCCTCTCTGCCCCGCAAGGGTTTTCAGCCTTTTCTCAGCCACAGAACTCCCTCAGACCCCTCTCTCGCACGGCCCCAGGACAGGAGACGGTGTCTGAATCCAAGGTTGATCCACCCCCCTCCAAGGAACCCAGAGGGTCTTCAGAACAATCCTGAAACTTGGTGCTGCCCAGGCCTTCACTAGCAGTGGGAGCCCACGGCCCAAAGAAGAGCAGGGCCTTCTTACAGTCACCCAACAGAGAGGGCACATAGCTAGAATTAGCACCCAGGAGGCTGTTGGCCAGGCCAGGGAAGGTTAAATGACGTCTGAAAGGCACAAGGGGCGGACTAGCAATTGTCAGGCCACGACTACAGCCGCCCCACTGAGCTGCCACCCTCCACCTGGCGCTGGACAAGCCTCGGCACCCAGAGGGCTGCAGAGCGTGGGGCCGTCCAGAGGGCTGTGGCTGCGAGAGAGGCCCCTCTTGCACTAGGTGCCCAAAGGAATGTCCTGACCCTCGGAGACCCCGAGGTTCTGGGCGTGGAGCTGAGAAACAAGTGGGCCAATGGTTCACAAAGAATCTG
>CAUYPO010123019.1:0-37154 GCA_963574435.1 Cheirogaleus major | reverse complement strand
CCTAGAACATAATGGAGTTTCAGTTACTACAAAAGGTGTCAAGATCCATAGTTTGCTTCATCAAATGCTTTTCTAGCTCGTTTCAATTCTTCATTCATAGTAAGTAAGTCTTTAACCCTAGCAAACTTCCTTGGGTCCTTTCGAATCAAGAAGACGATATCTTCAACTTGTACTCGACCTTGTCTTCCAATTGACATTGCCTTGTGAGTCTATTACAAAGAAACATATTAAATTAAATTTTTAAAAATCTAATATTTTACTGTTTTAATTTGCATTTATTAATTGATGGTTGATGTTGAAGATTTTCTCTTCTAATTGTTATAGCTATTCATATGTGAACTTTCTATTAACGTCCTTTGATCATTTTCTAGTAGGCTATCAGCGATGTTTCTCCTTATGCTTCATAGGCGCTTTTTTAAAAAAATGTATTAAAAACATTAAAACCATCAAATTTATTGATGTTCCTTTTTTGTTTTTTTGATATATGTAGTTTTTGTCTTCCTTTGTATAAAATAATTTTATAATTTCTTTGTAATCGCCCATTTCATTTATGCTTTGAGTCCTCCTCCATCCCAATAGCCAACAAACATTAGCAGGTTTTCTTAAAATCAAATAAATAAACCTCATCTATTATATATACTTATCCTGTGCAAAAACAAAGATTTACCATACCATTACTTCTAATGACTAAAATATGGAAACTAAATATTTAATAATAAGGCATTGAGTAAATAAATTTCAGTACATACAATCAACATTATGAACCCATTAAAAATACTGTATAATACTATACAATGACATGGAAGAAATGTTCAAGACTTTCCTAAGGGAAAAAGCAGGTTCTAAGACTATATGATTCCAGTTTTATAAAGAAGTTAGAAATATGTGCAGAAAGACAAAATGATATTCACCAAAATTTTAGCTTTAGTTGTCTCTAACTGGAAGGATTACAGATTTTTATTTTGTTTATAGCACTTTTTTGTACTTTTTAGATATTAATCAATATTAAATACTTTTGTAAATAGAAAAAAAAACTTTTTTAAAATACATCATACTCTCTGACTCAGTAATTTTACTTCTATTCTTTAGTAAGGAAACAATCCAAAACACAAGGTGAAAATTTATAAGTACTAAATACAACCAAACTCTGTAATCCTATCCCTGTGAATATATCCAATAAAAGGAGAGAGGGGAAATTTCATTCATATGATTATTCAACATTAACTATTCAGATAAAAGTAAAACAACCTGGAAATAATTTATATAAGGAAATGTTTAAGTAAGTTATAAAACAATTTCAGTAAATTTTAGGTAGCTACTAAAATCATTATGATTCGAACACAAGAAATATATATTATAAAACTTCGAGTAAAAAGAATGTTACTATGATCACTACTATGTAAAACATTATGTATCTTTAAGTAAACACTGGAAAGGAGGGGGAAGGCTGGGCACAGTGGCTCACACCTGTAATCCTAGCACTCTGGGAGGCCAAGGCAGAAGGACTGCTTGAGCTCAGGAGTTCAAGACCAGACTAAGCAAGAGAGTGGTCCCATATCTACTAAAAATAGTAAGCATTAGCTGGGTGTGGGTCAGGCGCAGTGGCTCACGCCTGTAATCCTAGCAGGCTGGGAGGCCAAGGTGGGAGGATCGCTCAAGGTCAGGAGTTCGAAACCAGCCTGAGCAAGAGCGGAAACTCCATCTCTACTAAAAATAGAAAGAAATGAATTGGCCAACTAAAAATATATAGAAAAAATTAGCCAGGCATGGTGGCGCATGCCTGTAGTCCCAGCTACTCGGGAGGCTGAGGCAGTAGGATTCCTTGAGCCCAGGAGTTTGAGGTTGCTGTGAGCTAGGCTGACACCACGGCACTCTAGCCCGGGCGACAAAGTGAGACTCTGTCTCAAAAAAAAAAAAATTAGCCAGGTGTGGTGGTGCACACCTGTAGTTCCAGCTACTCAGGAGGCTGAGGCAAGATGATTGCTTGAGCCCAGGAATTTGAGGTTGCAATGAGCTAGGCTGATGCCACGGTACTCTAGACCCGGTGATGGAGAGACTGAATAAAAAAAAAGAAGAAAGATGCTGGATAATGAGATTGTGGATAATATTTTTATTTTATTCAAGGATTTTTATGTCTTTATAAATAAAATTCAGGAGGCGGGGATAGAATATATAGATATAATCTCCATCCCTACTTATAAATAGTAACCAGTAACTTCCACAAATAAGCACTCAAATGGATAGCTTATTTCAAAAAGATGCTGTAAGTTTTAGTCTTATCTAAAGCTTATAATTTCAAATCTATTCTTCAATTAACTAAGACCAATTACAAAAGAATCTTACCATTTCAGTGATGAACTCTATGACAAGGTCTTCAAGAATATCTACCGACTCAGTATAAGGATTCTGGTCATCTCCAAAGCCATACATCATACATCTCACTATAAAAAAATCATTTTTGTTTAGTTGAACAGATTTAACAATTTGACCAATACTTTTTAAAAATAAACTACAAATGAACCAAGTCATAGATGATATCGGTATAAAAACATATTTACATTGTATTTGTTGTCTCCAAGTATGAATTTTGGCATAAAAGGTTTTAACTACAGTCTTATGACCAACTGTTCCCACCTAGCCACCAACAAAACTCTACTTCCTTCAGCTACTGAACCCTAATAACAACATTCTTTTCCTAATCTCTATCATCTACTCAACAGCAACTCCAGAATAAGTTTAAGTAGGAGACTCTGTGGCAGGGACAGGATGGGGTAGCAATGGCTTAGCCTTTTCTGGGAGGTGCTTTTTGTGTGTGGGCACAACAGAGGGGCATTAGAAAAAAGAAGGCAGAATCCTTTTTGATATTACCATAGGGGAAAGGACATAAGAGAAAGTGTCCCAATTACCTTCTTATAGGAAAAAACAGTATTCAAAAGGAAAAAGCAGAAGGCTTCTACAAAGAATTTTGACATTTCATTTCCTATAATAGATCAATGTGACTGCCAGCAAAGCCCTTTCAGGTGTCATATGAAGGAGCCATAGAAAATGTAAAAGAGAAAAAAGTCTAATACATAGCAATAAAAATAACTACTAAGAGCTAAAACTTACTAGCTCTTATTATATGCCAGGTACTATTTTAAGTCCTTTACATATATAAATCATTTAATCCTCACAATAATCCTTTGAGGTAGATACTATTATTATCTCCATTCTATAGATGAGAAAATTGAGGCACTAAGTGATTTACCCAAGGTCACACAGCTAAGAAATGGAACCTAAATTTGAACCCAGGTGATTTGATTTCAGACAGAGTCTTCACTCCTACCCACAACAGCATTTCTTTTTTTCTTTCTTTTTATTCTTTTCTTCTTTAATTTCACAAACTATATAACTTGTTAGGAACATTGAATATGAGGCAAACCATGATAAGAAATATCAACTAAAAAGCTAAATATGTAGATTCACTCTGGAGTTTAGTCTGACTGCTTAGATTACTGGCTTTTTGTTTATTTACTTTTTATAAGCATTAGTTTATATATCTATGAGTGACAGAAACCTAATGTACATGAGCAGGATGCTGTCAATTAACAATTTAATAGATCAACCCCACACTGACATTTTGATTATTAACCTGTATTATGCGTTCTGCTCTCACTAGGACCTCTTCATATATCAAAACTTTCTTGTTAAGCTAAGCTAAGTGATGCACTTCTTATGTTTTCCCAGGGTTATTGTTTTATTTTTTTATTTCAGCATATTATAGGGCCACAACAGTATTTCACTTGGTAGTTTAGGACAGATGGGATCCATATGGACTCTTATCCTATCATCTATAAACTCCCATTTTGTCCACAGACAAGCTTAGAAGTCCTTGAGTCTTTCCTGAAATTATATAGAAAAATTGTATACGTTATCTGTATGTGTACATTTTCCTGGGAAGAAGAATTATAACTTTTATCAGATTCTCAAAGTGGTATGTAAATGTTAAGAAATGCTGTCAAATGCTGGAAATGTTCTGTATCTTCATCTTAGTGGTGGTTACAAGTGTGTGTGTATATATACACATACAGTTGTCTCTCAATATCCATGGGGGCTTGGTTCTAGGACCTCCTGTAGATACCAAAGCCTGCAGATGCTCAAGTCCCTGACATATTGATAAAATGGCATAGTGTTTCAATATAACCTATGAACATCCTATGTGTATTTTAAATCATCTCTAGATTACTTATAATACCTCCTATAATATAAATGCTATGTAAACAGTTATTATACTGTATTGTTTAGGGAAGAATGACAAGAGAAAAAAGCCCGTACATCTTCAATACAGACGCAATTTTTTTCCCAAAATATTTTCTATGGGAGGTTGGTTAAATCCATGGATGTGGAACCTACAGATATAGAAGGTCTTCTGTATAGCATATGTAAAATTCAGCAAGCTGTTCATATAAGACTTGTATAATTTATTGTATGTAAGTTTTACATTTTTTAAAAAGAAAGAAATTCCTAGAACACTTGTAAAAGAAGGAAAGAGTACATTAACACTAATTCCTGTTTAGGAAAAGTAAAAACTAGAAGTGAAAAGACAATAAAATAGGCCAAGCCTACAGAAGAAAAGGGTGACTTGGAAATCAGCCTGGGATAGAAGTACCCCTAGGGTTAACACAGGCAAGAGCCTTTAGTTCCAGAAACAGAAGGTAGAAAACAAGCACAGGAGCCAATATTTTCTATCTCTCTTTTTGGATTCTAAAATTATTTTTTTGCCTTTTTTTTTTTTAAGATAATTTTAGACTTACAGATGAATTGCAAAAATAGTACAGAGCTCCCATATGCCCTATATCCAGCTTTCCCTTATGTTAACATCTTATATAACCATAAGCATTTATCAAAACTAAGAAATTAACATTGGTACAAGTACAGACCTTGTTCAAATTTTACCAGTTTTTCCACCAATGTCCTTTTTCTGATCCAGGATCCCACATTATTTAGTTGTCATGCCTCCTTAGTTTCCTTCAACCTCTGACAGTTACTCATCTCTTCCCTGTCAAGACCTTGACACTTTTGAATCCTGGTCAGTTATCTTCAAGACTGTCCCTCAATTTGGGTTTGTTTGATGTTTTCTCATGATTAGACTGAAGTTATACATTACTATAATAGAAAGGATACAAAGAAGGTGATGTGTCCTCTTAATGCATCATATTGGGGGTATGTGATGTCAATATACTGTATATTACTGGTGATGCTAACTTAGATCACTTGGCTACTATAGTGTTTTCCAGAATTCTCCACTGTAAGCTTACTGTTAAATATTCTGAGGAAGATATTTTGTCACTAACATTTTGATGGGTAGAATTCACCAGTAGAAAAATATATTTCATTGGCAAAGGGACACTTATTATATAGGAATTATGTAAACTGTATTTGGTTAAAGGGTTTGTAAAAGCATAAGCAAAAGCCAGTGAATGCTTTGATATTCTACGTTATATTAACAACAAAAAAAGATTTTTTTTTTTTTAAAAAAAGAGGGTTTAGGAGAACAGATCTTTGATCAGTAAGATATATGAAGATTCAGGTAAGACAAGGAGAAGACTATGAAGATTCCAAATTCCTGTCATCACAAAAATAAAATAATCCAAATGGAACAAAGGTCTTTACTAACAACCAACTGAGCAAGCATCACTGTGGATGCTTTGGTATAGAGATCCCCTTTTTATGCTGACCACATACAAATGAAGTAAATAGCATCAGACAAATGGAATAGGGAGTGGTCAGTTTTAGGTGAGGAATTGAGATATGGAAAAAGATTTAGATGGTTTTAAAAAAAAACAAAAAAATAACACCGACCCTGTAGTTTCAAGGGCATTTGCAAATGCTCACAGATGAACCAGCCTAAATAAACCAGGTATTCATAAATCCATGTTGCCTCATTTCTCAATACTCGGCAATAACTATAAAGGGCACAGGACTGGGAGATGGAATGCACATTTGCATGGTGCCTTTCAGGGGTTGGCCTGGACCACCGGCAGTAGCAGCAGCTCTCCCTCTTGCCACTGCCAAAAAGGGTCAAACCTGTCTACTGAGGGGTAAGGACAGAGGACCAATACATTATAATCTCCATGCCATTTTAGTGCCTCACGATGTTCACCACCTTCTTGGTTTGTTCACCGCCTTAATCCAAAGCCCCAACTTAGTTCCTACTTTCAGCACTTATTCCTGGACCCATCATTACCTGTTGCTTAAAATCAAATGAGTCCCTGCTTCTATTGCTGACAGGTTAAGGGACAGGAAGACTAATGGAGGTATGTTGTTCTGCCCTGAATTAAAACATTGATCACATTATCTTACTAAATATATATATATATAATTTTTTACACATATATAAAACTGGGGTTAGGATCATTACTATCTGATTCAAAAGTTAAACAGAATTTTATGGGCAAGTCTGAGAACATTGTCCCTACAGGGAAACATTCAGAACAATAAATGCTCTTTGAAAGGACATATCCAAAGGTTTTCATCATCTGTAATAAAATCATTGTCAAACACAACTTACATTCTTTAGAAAAAAGTCTCTTTCTTTTACCCTGTCCACCTTCTGCACCTCCTCCAATTTCTTCATTTTCTTCCTCAAACTAGAAGTTAAAATGTATACATAGAAATGTCAACTGATTGCATTGCATATGATTATTTAATAATTAATTTTTTTCATTTTCAACACTGAAAGCAAGCCAGAAAGCCTAAAGCTGACAGCAATAGAACATGAATCCTTAGCACTGAAGGGGCCTTAAAGACTATCTAGTCGAACTTCCAACTCATGCAGTAATGGCTTCTACAAGATCCCTAAGAAATAATTCCATAGCCTCTACGTTTAAGAGTTCTAATGAACCACGAGTTTTTTTGTTTGTTTTTAACCAAGCTGGCCTACTGCTAGACAGCATTACTGCTAAAGAGGTGGTACTGAATCGAGGTCTACCTCCCTGTAGTAAGCAAAACTAATATTTACTAAGCACCTGCTTATACAGTGCTAAAAAGTTTCCTTAAGCCTTAACCCCATTTTATAACAAGAAAACCGGGGATTTTGAAATCCAGGCTCCATGACTTTTGGTCCATTATTTTTCCACTACTTCACAATAAGTACACAGTTTTGTTACCAGTTGAACTGTTGATTCGTACTAAGCACTGATAAATACTAGGTTTGACCTCTAATGATTCTTTAGGTGTTTCAAAGGGTGTCTGGCAAATACAGACCAAAGCTGAAGGGAAAAGGGTCACCCTCCTACTCTTCCTTCACGTCTTGCCCCACGTACTAAAATGATGAATCCAAAGGAAAAAGAGTCCCGAACTCTCGGGGCCGAATTCCTTAAGGAAGACAGACCCTCTTCTGAGCTCGGCCATCGCTACTGAGCCCTAGGGAGTGAAGAAATGAGAGGGTTGGGACAGAGGTGGTTACTCACGGTGGGGTCTTCCTCCTCATCGGCCATCCCACCAGCCCGCAACCTCACAGCGCCCCAGCGGCTCGCTTCCAGCGGATTTTACTACTTCCGTCACCTCACTTCCGGTGACGCGCCGAACCGGGGCGGGGCCTAGTCGGGCCACCTCCTGGTGGAGAGAAGCCGGTGCATCTGCCTAGCGGCGGAACCAAGGCAGTACTCAGGGAGGGAGGATTGAGATTATCTCTGTAATCCCGAAGAAGGAATTTAAAATTAACAAAGAAAAGGAAGCCAGAGGGTAGCGGCGTGTATCTTGTCACCCCAAGTTTGCTTCTGCATGTTGAATCATGGCTTCCAGATTCCGACTGCGAAGCTATGGATCATAAGGGATCAGGCTAGTGGTTGTCGGTCTGACTGTAGGTGTTATTTAGTTTCAAAGATTTACAGTTCTACTGTTTATTTCCAAGCACTGTGTTAATTATTGGGGGATATTGTGCTTCACTACTAGTTCCCAAGAGGGCAGTGTCCCTAGACTGAGAAGATTTAAAATTTTGTGGGTAAGATTTTTGGTCAGAACAATGATTGGGAAAACCATGAGCGTAAGAAAACTAGAGCTAGGGATACAAAACGTTCTGCAATGTAACAGATGATGCCACACGAAAATCCCATAATATACACGATTTCTGAATGTCTTGCTGAAAATTCAGTGAGTGAAAAGGATAATTATCTCTGAGACTCGAACCTATCTTTGTTAACATACAAACACAAAGCATTTTCCCCATGCTTTTAATGTACCTTGAATTTTCTAGGAACATACATTGTACTTTATTTTGTTGGAACTTATTTAGAGCTTTGGACTGTTTCAGGAAATAATGTCATCAACTCACCACAATCAGTCTGCATTCCTAGCTCCTGCATTCAAGGTGAGTCTACACATACACGTAGAAGCATCAGAAATCTTCATTATACCCCCTAGTGTAATCATGCTTAAGCATGTACATATTAAAACACAGGTTATTATCTTTATTTTACCTTTATATTACAGTTAGGGCATTATAGGTTATTTTAAAATTATGGGAGTAGGTAAGTATATTATTTATTGCTATATAACAAATTGCCCCAAAACTTAATGGCTTCAAACAAACATTTATCACACAGTTTCTGTCTGTGTGTCAGCAATCTGGGTGCAGTTTAGCTGGGTGCCTCTGGCTCAAGGTCCCTCATGTTGCAGTCAGGATGTTGCCTGGAGTTGCAGTCATATCTGAAGTGTTGATGGTAGAGGATCCATTTCCAGAATCACTCACTCGGTGTTAGCAGGATTCAGTTCCTTCAGGATATTGGACTAAGGGCCTCAGTTCTTTCTTTACTATGGCCCAGAAGCCTCCCTCCGTTCCTTGCCACGTAGTCCTTTTCTTCTCCATAGGACAGCCCACAACATGGCAGTTGCCTTCCTCCAGAGCAGACAAATGAGAGAACCCAAAAGACAGAAGTCACAGTTTTTCTGTAACCTAATTTTGGAAACAACATCCTATCATTTCTGCCCTGTTCTTTTCAGTAAGTGCAGCCCACACTCAAGGGGGGATTACATAAGGATGAGAATATTAGGATGGGGAGATCATCAGGGGCTGTCTGAAAGGCCACTTACCAGAGTAAATTATATTATCCATGAATTTCACTTCAGAATAATGAAGAAAACATTATATTTGTTATTTAAGGGGGGTTGTTGGGTCTGATAGGGTTGAGAACTGCTGTTAGGCAATGATCAAATGCTGGCTTTGTCCAGGGGCTCAGGTATAAAACATGCACAGTGTCCATTATCAGAGGAGGAGATAGGTAAAATGTGCTGGATGCACACCAAGGAGTACTATGCAGCAATCAGAAGTGATGGACTGGTAACATGGACAGAACTTATAAACAGTGTTAAGTAAAAAAAGTAAGAAACACAATGAGATCTACATTTATGTAAATTAAAAATATACATAAAACAATATATTTTACAGGAACATATTTTTAAAGCATAGACATTAAATATATTGGAAAGGTTGCAGTGTAGGAGAAATGGGAATAGGGATAAAGGGAATAAATAAATAAAAAGCAAGGATCTTTAGAAGGGTCAGTTGCAATAGTATGCCATGGACTGTGGAGTAGAAATAATTCAATCCTCTGAACCTGAGATCCAAAATATAAAGTGGAAAAAAAATTGTGATGAGCAGAGCAGAAATAAAGCACAGAGAGTGAAAAGGCATGGTGTGCTTCTACAAGATGTTCCAGGTTCCAAACTTGGTTCCAAGTTTGTTGGGTGGGGATGCAGGAAATGAGGCTGGAATTGAAGTGTGAAAGGCCTTAAATGTTCTCTTCAGAGCCTGAACTCCAAACTGCAAAGTTCTTGGGAGGTCTTTAAGCAAAGGAGTCACATGACTATCTTAAAAAAAGATCACTTTAGCAGGGAAACTATGTAGGATGAGAGATGATTATAATCTGAATTAAGGCAAAGGGGAAGCAGCAGAAAAAGGAACCAATTTAAGAGAAACTTTACGAGATCCAGTTTATAGGACTTTGTGACAATGAATCTAAGAGCTATGGACAGAGAGGTTTATATCCAGATGCACTGAATGCTATTAATATAAATAAGAAAGAAAAAGGGGAAAGCAGTTGGGGGTGGAAAGAAATGAGTTTAGTCTGAGTTTGAGACTCTAGATATGTCCTACAGACTGATGGAAGTACAGGCCTGGAAATCCACAAGAAATTACGACGAGAGAAAATGATACAGGAGACATCAACACAAAGGTGGTATTTTAAAGACTATACGGGAACAAAAGCAAAAGAGAAGGGAGGCAAAGGGCAGATCCTTAGAAACAGTACATCAAGAAGACAGAAAAGAAAGAAGGAATGGCCTAAGAAGTAAGAAAAGATAAAAGAAGGATAAAGTGGAGGAGGAAAGGGAGGAGGAGGAGAATAAGAATATACTTTGGGGCTCGGCAGGGTGGCTCATGCCTGTAATCCTAGTACTCTGGGAGGCTGAGGCAGCAGTATTGCTTGAGCTCAGGAGTCAGAGACCAGCCGGAGCAAGAGAGAGCCCCTGTCTCTACTAAAAACAGAAAAACTTAGCCAGGCATCATGGCACATGCCTGTAGTTCCAGCTACTTGAGAGGCTGAGGCAGAAGGATTGCTTGAGGCCAGGAGTTTGAAACCAGCCTGGCAACATGTGAGATCCCATTGCTACAAAAAATTTAAAAATTAGCTGAGTGTGGTGGTGCATGCCTGTTGTTCCAGTTACTTGGGAGGGAGAGATAGGAAGATTGCATGAGCCAGGAGATTACCATGAGCTGTGATCTCACTGCTGCACTCCAGCCTGGGCAACAGAGCGAGACACTGTCTCTGAAAAAAAAATTATCAGGCCAAGAGAGAAATTAAGATGAGACAGCAATCACATCCTAACGTCCTTCTTCTCGTTTTGAGCTATGTATTCATCTCTTGAAACTGCTTGCTACTGCCACAAGTAGCTATAAATTAACCTAATAACGTCACACTGGACCTATAACTCACACCCTACAGCTTACTGATGCATAGCCAATCACTAATCAATGTTACTTCTATAAATAAACCAGAGAGAATTCCTGACAAACAACTGTGTACGAGCCCACTCCCTGTCCTCCTTTTTTACCTTTAAAAACCTGCTTGTACCATTCTACCTGGCAGCCATGAAGTAAAAAAAAAAAAAAAAAAAAAAACTGCTTGTAACAAAGGCTGACTGGAGCTCATATCCAAGGTTACTTAGGTCTGTGTCTTCTGAGCAGCTGTCCTCACTTTGGCTCAAGTAAACTCTTTACATTTTGTGCTTCAGCCTCTTCCTTTTACATTGGCAGTGTATAGTTGGATACTGAAGGGTAAAAAGGCAAAGAGAGGAAAGTAGCCTTAACAGGGCAGTAGGATCAAGGAAAGGAGACTTTGAATAAATGATTACTGAATGAATGATGCTGTGAACTTGTCCCAGACACTTAGCTAACTGCTAAGAAAAACCAGATTTTCATTATAGAAACAAAGTGGAATGAACTTTTAAAGAAAAGGTTAATGACAAAAGAGATTTGTTCACAAAAAAATGGAGTCAGCAGAGAAGCAGACAGGTGTAATTGATAGAAGGGAGACGTAGATTTGAGTTGTGTGGGAATAACACAGTTGGAAGTAATGGCAGGGGTGGGATTATCAGAAATGAGGAAGGCAAGGGGTTAGGTGGTGGGCTTGAGACAGGTGTTAGTGATGGGACAGAAGAGGGGCAGGTGGCACCAATCAGACTCTAAATCCAGACAGAGGCTTTGCAGTCCCACCTCCTACCCCCACTGCCACCCCTCCATCCCAGGGTGTAGACTCCCTATTAGTGAAGTAATGTCACTTTTAAAATGGCTTTCAGAATTTCCACAATAATCTTATGCAGTCTTTTAAAAACATTTTTTAAAAAATTTGTCCGGGTGCAGTGGCTCACACCTGTAATCCTAGCACTCTGGGAGGCCGAGGTGGAGGACTGTTTGAGCTCAGGAGTTCGAGACCAGCCTGAGCAAGAGCGAGACCCCGTCTCTACTAAAAATAGAAAATTAGTTGGGTGTGGTCACATGTGCCTGTAGTCCCAGCTACTCAGGAGGCTGAAGCAAGAGGCTTGTTTGAGCCCAGGAGTTTGAGGCTGCAGTGAGCTATGATGATGCCACTGCACTCTAGCACTCTACCCAGGGCAACAGAGTGAGACTCTGTCTCAAGAAAATAAATAAATAAATAAATTTTTTTCTACTGAGACACCTTTTCCTTCTTGGAATATTATGCAGTTTAGCTATTTGCTTGTTTCCCAAATAATGCCCACACTCCTTGGTTAAATATGCAGGTTCTGAGGTCAGATGGATTGAGTTTGAAATCCTAGCTATACCCTTATCAGCTTTGTTACCTTGAGACAACTTACTTGACTTCATACATTTCCATTTCCACATTTGTGAGATGGGGATAATCATAGGTTATTATGAGGCTTAAATGTATTAATACCCATAGGTGATTTGGGTAGTACCTGGCATGTAGTAAATACAAGTGTCAGCTTTTTTTATTCAAGAACCTACCTTTCACCATTGTCTTCTGCTGTTTTCCTTCATGAACTCTACATTCCAGTTCCACAGGGCCACATTCAATTATTTATGCAATAAATATTTATCAAGCACCTGCAAAACGTTCAGCAGTTGCTAGAGGACTGTGGATAAAATGACAAACAATGCAAATGAACCTTACAGTATAGCAAGGAAACATGAATTCAGTACATATTGTATGCTTTGGAAGCTTATGATGGGAGAAAAAGACCCAAGAAGGTCAGAGAAGCCTCCCTTGAGTAAGTGACGTTTGAGTTGAGACCTGAGAGATGAATGGGAATTAGCCAGTGAAGGAGAGAAAGGGTGAACTATGCCCTAAACTCATCTTGTACTTTTCCTTTCTAGACCTTTGATCACTGTATTCCTTTCCCACTAGAATACTTTTCCTTTCTGCCTATTAAAATTCTTCATGCCTTTCAGGCCCAGCTAAAATGTCTGTTCCTCAATAAAGCCTTCCCTGAGCTCTCCAGCTGAAAGCAGTTTCTCCTTTATATTCCCACAGCAGTTAGCTTTCATTTCCCTTTGACACTTCTCACTTTCCACTGTATTTTCTGGTTATTTAGACACACAGCTTATCTTTTTCTACAAAATCTTAAACTTATTAAGAACAGAGTGTTTCTCATTCATCTTTGCGCTCCCAAAGGCTAGCACATTCCTTAGATTTAGAAGTTCCGGAACAAATATTTGTAGCATAAATTAATGCCTGTTTGACATCCCTTTTCAAATATGTTGTAATTCAAATGAAGCTATTGTTGCAAGTTGTGCCTTTGAGACTAAATTTACTCTTTGGTTAAACCAGAATGCCATAGTCATGGTCCCCATGACTGATTAGTGTTCACCACAATGACTGAAACAACCCTAACAAACAGGCCACTGTTCTTGACTGACAGGCATTTGGCAACAACTGCCAGTTCTCCAGGGTAGGCTGCAATGACCTGAGGAAGGACTGTATGAATTGAGAGTACACTAGGGCTCTATTTATTTCTTGCAATTGGGCTACAACAGCCAGTGACCCATGCTTTGGCCTGATGTGAGACAAGACTGCAGGGGATGGGTGGCAGTGAGGCTTTTTAGGATAACAGAAACATCAATGCTTGTAACAAAATCATCAAAGATCAATATCAGTGGAAAGCACTGTCATTTGAGGCAGCGTGATAACAAGAGGAAGGGATCTCTGAAGTTAGACCTGGGTTTGAATCTTAACTAGTTACGTGATCTCACCCATGTGCCTTCCTTGAGCACCAAGATTTCTCATTTTATTTTTATTTATTTATTATCAGTACTCAGGAGAGCTAAATATATTTATTTTAAAGACAGGGTCTGGCTCTGTTGCCCAGGCTGGAGTGCAGTGACCCAATCATAGCTCACTGTAACCTCAAACACCTGGGCTCAAGCGATACTCCCACCCCCTCAGCCTCCCAAATAGGTAGGACTACAGATGTGCATCACCACATTGGGCTAATTAAAAAAAATTTTTTTGTGTGTGGAGGCTGGGTCTTTCTATGTTGCTCAGGCTAGTCTCCTTGGTCTGAAGCAGTCTTCCTGCCTCGTGATTACAGGCATGAGCTACCTCACCCAGCCAAGATTTCTCATTTAAAAAATTCTTCAAAACAAAGAATTGTTTCATGAAGTTGTGAAAATCAAAGATAATGTTTTTACAAAGCACAATGCCTGTACTCTATTAAAATGTGTTTGTTCGTCTATCTTACCCAACATATTTTGTTCTCTGAGGGCAGGGACTTGTTTTTGCCTCTATTCCTGCAAAATCTAGCAAAGTACCCAGCACATAGTAAACATTGGTAAATACTTTTTTTTTTTTTTAACAAATAAGCAACAACAATAGCTAATATCTATAGAGCACTTACTTCATGCCAGATATTGTAAATAGTAATTCTCTTAATCCTCCAACAACCCTAGAAAGGAGCTACCATTAAAACCCAGTTTTACTTAGGAGAAAACTGAATGTATTTTTTTTAGACTATAAATTCTTGGCTAGGTGCAGTGGCTCACACCTGTATTCCCAGCACTTTGGGAGGCTGAGGCAGGAGGATTGCTTGAGCTTAGGAGTTCGAGGTTACAGTGAGCTGTGATCTGGTCAATACATTCCACCCTGGGTGACAGAGTGAGACCCTGACTCTAAAAAATAAAATAAAATAAGATAAAATTCTTGATACAATGAATTTTGAAATAAAAACCTGGTGAGATTCACTCTATTCAATAAAAAAGGTAAAATATAAAACCTGAAAAAGATAAAATATGGTGGAGAAAGAAAATAAATGTAAAAGTAAGTGGGAGAAAGAATAAGAAGAGAGACCCATGGAAAAAGAAGACTCAGAAAAGAATAAATTTTGAGCAGAACAAAAAATAGCCATTCAATCAGAATAAGATATTGGGCATTATTGCTGTCCTTTAAAAATAGTAATTGGCCCATTAATCACTCTTCCTAGTTCTTAAACTTTGATTTATTTATCCTTAAACTTTATTCTTAATCTCTGAGAGTGATAGAAGAGGAAAGAATTACCTTTCAGAGCATGACAAAAATTGGAGAGGTTTTCATCTTAGTAAAAAAATTGGGAGATAAAGTTATCTCTAAAAAAGTGAATGGCATAAGCAAAAATAACAAAGAAAAGACTGTATAGAATAGTCTTTTCACAGCCAAAGCTTAATGTCCACCTAGGGGACAGTGGAAAATGCTGCCAGAAGGCCTTGATTAGCAGGCTAAGGAGTCACAGATCATTCAGCAGGCAGTGGTTGCTGTTAAAGGAAATAGCAGACGTTGCATGAAGAAAAATTTTCTAGTCCTGAGTTCAGAAGACCAGAATTATTGTGTATTATACTGGGCAGTCCTCACCTTAAACCTCATTTGCTTTATTTCTAAAATAGTAATAACAAGGTAGTTGTGAGGACTAAATAATATCATGACAAAGTTTGTTTGCTTTGAAAATGTTAAAATGTTATAAATATGTAGGTCTTCATTGTTATGAAGATTTAATTGATGCTTAAAGAAGACTGAAATTGTAACCTCAGTAAGGTGATGGATGTAGGATTAAAAAGGGAGCAATTTGAATGACATTTTGAAAAAGGAATTCGGTTTTTAAAATTTTACACATTTTTAACTTGGTTATAAGGGAAAAGGGATATTAATCATAGAAATTGGAAAACAGAGGGAAATGAGTTTGGCTTTAAACAAACATTTCAGATGGCAGAAGAACATCTGTTAGAAATGTAGAACTGTTGGTGACACCACTGTGCAGTAGATGTAAAAACAAAAGAAATGGACTGGAGCTTGGGTAGGACATCAAATTATGAACTCTGCATAGAAGTGATAGTTGAAGCCTTGGAGCAGAATAGGTCACCAATTGACCAAAAAAAAAAAAAAAAAGGTGAGTATATTAGAACACTGTATTTAGGTGGAAGAAGAATCTGGATAAAGAGAACAATCAGTTAGGAGCAGATCAGTGGAGACAGTGCAGTTCCACAGTATTCAAAAAAGAGGAGAATTTTTTGAGATGGAGATGTATCACATGATTCAGTCTAAATTAGTGACCATGAATATGTATAGGACCTGGTTGGAATGGTTTGGGGCCTTTATCCAGCCTTGGTGCAGGGGTTGGACACTCAGTTGTTAGTGGGGATCCTGATGCTGCTGCTGCAACTTCAGATAGCAGTTGATGAAAGGTTCAAGGACCTAGGCAATAGGGATTTTTGTTCTGTTTTGTTTTTGAGTGGTCCTTGAGCAGTTCTTTTGGGCAGGGGATTTGTCTATGTGCACACATATGTAATCTGAGTGGTTATCTGGCCTTGTCTTAGGTTTTGTTCCGTACATCTTCCATTTGTTCTTTGCATAAGCATTTATATATATTTTCTCAAAGAATTTCTTCTGCATTAGGCCTTTTGGCTTGCCACTCCAGCTTGGAGAAGGCTGCTTTGTCAGATTTTCTTCCTGGTAACCACGCAGGCCGCAGCCAGCAGATGGCACTGCAACAGAGAGGAGTAGAGTCCTTTTAGGTCCTTGGCAACCACTGCAGGCTAGTAACCTTACAACTTCAGCCTCGGAAGACTCAGTGTTGCACTTTCGCGGGACTCTAATAATGCAGAATGAATTGTGTGCAATTAAGGATTTCAGTTTAAAAAATGAAAGCTGTAGTTTTGTCTCCTTCACCCTAACCCCATATGACTATGTCTATTGTCACGTTGTCCAAGCGTCAAAGTGCCGTCAGAGAAGCGCTGAGCAGATATCGCTGATGTCTGGCTAACGTGGCCGAGGTGACCCCAGCATGAATTAAATATAGGAGATAATCGATACTCTTCTGATATTTTATGGAAAAATCTATACAAACAAGGCAATTATCTAAATGTTTCCCAACGTGGTCCTTTAGGATATGAAATATGCGACTTGTTTTTGTTATAAAGTTCCTTATTTCATTTGGAAACTTTAGGAGCAGGAAGACTAGATTTCCACCAGGAAGAGCCACGCAGCAACGGCAGTCCGGAGGCCACAGGGGCCGCTTTTTGACCCCTGGTGCTGGGGTTCGCTTAATTGGAGGCCTGGAATGATGAATACCTCTCGGTTGCGGGGGGCTGCTGCTTTTACACACGCGCGCGCACACACACACACACACAGCAGCCGCCACAGCGCAAAATAAAGTACAAAACTCCAAGCCTTTACCTTTCCAAACACATTGACACGAACCTGTCAGGTTGCGCCCCAGCTCTAACTCCGCAGGGGCACGCAGAAGAGACTTGGTTACCATGGCCACGTAGGAAGCCTCCAGGATAGCGTTCTTCTTACCCTACGTAAGCACGCAGGTTCCCTAGCTCGGCAATCGGCTAGCCACTCCCGATAGCGTTCGGCGCTCGCCTCTCGGCCCCTGCGCCTGCGTACTACGGCTCCTGCCCGTAGTCGCGGCCCGGATCGGGAAGTGTCAAGTGGGAGTCGGGTTTCCCCGCCTTCGCCGCTGCCACCGCTGAACCCGGACCCCCTACCTAGTTCCAGGCCCATCCGTCATGACGAACGGTGAGAGCTGGTGCTCCGAGCGGAGGGTGGGAGTGAAGGAAGCAGGGAAACGTGGCGGGCGGGGCCAGGACTGACGTGGTCGTTCTCCCCGCCCCCTCCCAGCCCGGCCCCCCTTGGCCTCTCGGCGCCCCTAACTTATGTTCCCTGTACCGCTCCACGGATTCCCCCTTCCTGTATCCATTTAGGTCCGCCACCGCATCTCTCAGTACCTTTCGGGCCCACACCTCGAGTCTTCGGTCCCTATCCTTTCCTTTCCCTTTTCTCTTTCCTAGAAGTTCTGGCTGGCCCTTAGGAAGGCCAGCCGCGGTAGAACTACTGCTGTTTAGATCCAGGGAAGAGAGAGGATCCTCCTCCCAGCCCACTACGTTCTCATACTTTTGGACAGTGGGCTTGTTGAAAGGACTAAGAAATCACAGAGAATATCAAATCCCACACTTTTGGGGGTAGGTCAATGTAGACCTCCCAAAAAGTTCTGCTCGTTTAGGAAAAATGCCGGGATGCCTTCTCTTGTTTGATTCTTAAGTCCTGGCTGGGTGATCCCATCTGGAGACCCTGGCTAGTGTTGCAAGGGATGAATTTAGACACTGCCTCTTATAAAGGATGTGGCAGTTGCCACCCTGTTTATCTGACTCAGTTTTCCAGGTCTCTTCAAACACTTTATAGACATGATTTCCAAACAGAGCCTTTAGAGTCAGCCCACAGGAAAGGAGAAGAGAAAGCCTTTTACGCAGTATGATTTGAGGGGCTCAGGAAAGTATTTCTCAAAGGTACGTTGTCCAGTGGCCAACCACTGAAGACTTAAATTTCACCTCCTTGTGAATTTTGGCATTGTCTGCAAAAACTTATGGGAGAAAAAGAGTAATACGTAAGGGTATAGTTCTTCGAAAGAATTTAGTGTATTAATTTACTGGATCCTTTCTTATGTGACAGTTGTGACACGGTTTTACTGGAGGAAGAGAGGTAGATAGTGTGGTCTAGAACTAGGAGACACTAGTTATACATAACATTCATTTGGACCTTCCTGGGAAGTCAGAAGTCTCAGGATACTAAACACAGTAAGAGAAAGGACATCACCTAAAGGAAGATTTAATCTAAACCAGGAAATAAGTGAGCAATCTTTTTTCTTTTTTTTTTTGGAGACAATCTCACTCTGTTGCCCTGACTAGAGTGTAGAGTGCAGTGGTGTCATTGTAGCTCACTGCAACCTCAAACTCCTGGGCTCAAGCGATCCTTCTGCCTCATCCTCCAGAATAGCCGGGACTACAGATGCATGCCATGTCACCCAGCTAATTTTTCTATTTTTTTTAGAGATAGGGGTCTCGCTCTTGCTCAGGCTAGTCTCAAACTCCTGACCCCTCAAGCAATCCTCCCGCCTTGACCTCCTGGAGTGCTAGGATTACAGGTGTAAGCCACCACACCCAACCAAGAGAGCAATCTGACACATAGTAATTGCTGAATAAATTTTAGTCATTCTCCCCACTTCCCCTGCTTTTGTGGTCCAATATCTCCTCTTTTTTTGCGGTTAGTGATTCGTTTTGCTTACCTGTACAAGAAATAGCTTGGTTTACATATGTAAGAAATGGAACTAAGAGCTTAAAGCTTTCCACTGTGTTGAATCCTCAGATTTTTTTTTTTTTACAAGAATCTGTTGTTATTCTGGCAGAAATTTTGTTTGTAAGTAGAATATCATGCATAAAGTGTAATATAAGTAAAGAAAATTGTAGTCATGTGGATTTTAACTCTTATAGTTTCCATTAAGCTTTATTTTTTGCCTTAACATATTCTTTACCAACAGATGCAGATTTGACAGATTGGGCTAAATATCTAGTTCTCCTTTATCATGTATCATAAATGATTTATAACAAGCACATGTTTAATTCTCTGTGCTCAATCTTTAAGGATTCTTATGCCTCTTTCAACCTATTGCCAACACTGGTCATTCCTGGGAAGCTAATTCTATCCACATAAACTGATGCACTCTGCCCAGGATTTCTAGTTTTTTGAAAGGTAAGAGTAGGGAGTAGTGAATTGGTTCATCCCTGTCCCCTTTGGGATGTCTACAAGCGATTTTTGGAGAACAATAAAGTAACCTTCTTAGTCCTAGGACCTTGGCTCCCTCTCTCTTTTTTTTTTTTTTGTAGTCTGAAGGAATCCCTCTTGTCAAGTGTTGGCATTCCCACTTGAGGTTATCATTTTGTTATACCACACTCTGTCCTTCTGAGAATTCTCAGGAGAATTCTCACCTGTCACAAGTGAAATTCACACCAAAGGTTTTCTTTTCTTCTCTATGTAACAGTGTACTCCTTGGATGGGATTCTGGTATTTGGTTTGCTCTTTGTTTGCACCTGTGCCTACTTCAAGAAAGTACCTCGTCTCAAAACCTGGCTGCTATCAGAGAAGAAGGGTGTTTGGGGTGTGTTTTACAAAGGTAAGGCCATGTCTGGACAGGGGGAGGAGATTGCCATCTCTGGACAGTGTGGTGCTAGAAAGTGGAGGGTGGAATGGGCTGGGATTATATTTGGTGTCTCTTTTAGAAAAAATCCCTGAGATCAGGTCTGAGAGTCTGCATAATTAAATAATCATTTTCCAAAGTGGAGGGAAGAGGTAAATATTAAAGTTTGCTTTTATTTAAAAGCATAATTGTTTATTTTAGCATCCAAGTAATTTTATTTATTTATTTTTTTTGAGACAAAGTCTCACTCTGTTGCCCCGGCTAGAGTCCCATGGCATCAGCCTAGCTCACAGCAACCTCAAACTCCTGGGCTCAAGCAATCCTACTGCCTTAGCCTCCCGAGTAGGTGGGACTACAGGCATGCACCACCATGCCTGGCTAATTTTTTCTATTTTTGGTAGAGACGGGGGTCTCGCTCTTGCTCAGGCTGGTCTCGAACTCCTGAGCTCAAACAATCCGCCGGCCTCGGCCCCCAGAGTGCTAGGATTATAGGCATGAGCCACCTTGCCTGGCCCAAGTAATTTTAGTATTCTCCATGGAATAAAAGTATACAAATTAAAAAATTTTAGGCTAGGCTGGAATTCCTCCCTTCAGTGGAAAAAATATTTTCCCACTAAAAATTTTTATGATTGTCTATAAAGGGTAAGGTTTGATTTAATTGACTCAGATGCTTTTTTACTTTTTATTTTGGGCACATTCATCTAGAATCCTACCCACCTAAATCTTTTTTCAAAAAAGGGCAAAATATGGCCAGGCAAAGTGGCTTACGCCTGTAGTCCCAGCACTTTGGGAGGCTGAGGTGGGAGGATTGCTTGAGGCCAGGAGTTTGAGATCTCGTCTCTGAAAAAAATTTTAAAAAGATAATAATAATTAGCTGCACATGGTGGCAGATGCCCGTAGTCCCAGCTACTCAGGAGGCTGAAGAAGGAGGATCACTTGAGCCCAGGAGTTCAAAGCTGAAGTGAGCTATGATCATGCTACTGCATTCCAGCCTTGATGACAGTGTGAGACTCTGTGTCAAAAAAAATCCCAAACAAAAATGTTCCCAGGTCCTTGAAACCCTTGATAAGTCTCTGCATTTGTGACTAGAGATTTCAAAATATCACTTTGAAAACGAGGACTTTTGTGAAGAGCAGGATGTGATTTCTTTTCTCTTTTTACTTTTGCCTGCTAGCTGCTGTGATTGGAACCAGGCTGCATGCTGCTGTGGCAATTGCTTGTGTTGTAATGGCCTTTTATGTCCTGTTTATAAAATGAATCCCAAAGTATCCAACTCATCAATTGCCAACCAAGGGGACGGGGATGAAGAACCTGTTGGAGCCCTGGACCCAGTGTAGGAGAGTTCAGCTAAAATCATCAAAGTCCCCAGGATGACACCACGGTATCTGCTCCTGCCACACGTGAGGAAAACTCCTTATGGTCATGAACATTATATATGCTTCAGGGGACTCTACAAAGCCAGCTTCCTTTGATCTGTGTGTGAATCAGTCCTTGGCAGAGTGCATATAATGTCCAGATAAATTATACTCCTTGGTGATAAGATTACATACCTTCTGCTTGAAAACCTGTCACCTATTTTGTTCTTCAGCCCCTCATCAGGATCTTTTTAAACTGAGGCTCCTTAGGGAAGGAAATAGGCTGTGTTAAGACCTCTTGAGAGGAGAGATAATTTTCAAGACTTGACTTTTTTTACTGTTTGATTTGGATCTGGCAAATTGGGGAGGGAGTGCTGGGTGGGAAACAGGAGTTATGCAATGCCAAGAAATTGTTTGGCTGTGGGAATTTATCTTACATATACCCATCTGGGAACATAAGGGACAGACATGGCCCTGTTGCAAAAAGAGAACAGATGAAGTAGTTGTGCTATGTATGTGCTGGTTGTTCAAGAGTTTTGGCAAGAGAATCTGGACCTACATAAAATTTGTGAATTATCTGTGATGAGACCAGAAAGCAGTGGCTTAGACAAAAAAATTTCTGTTTGTCAGTATCCCCAAAAGGAGATGTCACTCGATCAAATGGTATATGAAAATTAATCAACTCTTACTATTTCCTAAAATCTTTTTATATTTTCTAAATTACTTCATGCTAAGTCCTGTTACTCAATTTGTAATGCCACCACTAAGGGAAAAAGAAACTATTGAAGAAAAAATTGCTTAATATATTAATATTTACAGTTAGAATAGAAGAAATAAATCTAGTATATTGATTCATATACTAGTGAATTCATCTAGTATAAGAATTATAATGTTAAATGGAAGTTTTGTCATGTTCTAAAAGATACAAACTTATTTTTTTAAGTCTGGGTTGTTATGGCAATTTTTAGTTGATTATTTGTTTTTCTTGGCCAACTCTTGATTTTCTTCATGTTGCAGTGCTCTTTAGTTGTCTCTGGAAATTCTATTTACTGTAAGAACATGAGAAATTCAAATGAGAGAAGTTGTTGATATTCACTAGCATGTTTGGACAGGACAGAGGATCCATGAGTAAAATGTTAGTGTTTCCTCAAGTAATGGAAAACAAGAGGTTTGCAATTCAGATTGAAGGGCTTTGCCATGGAGTAGAGTGACTCCTGAGCAAATCATTTTATATGACTTAACTTGAAGGAAAGACTTCTCCATTCCATCCTCCTTGAATCTGCAAAAGGATCAGCTGTTGAATTTATGAAGTCTAGAACTTCTCTATTTAAAAAAAAATAAGTAGCTCTAAAATTAAATTATTATTATAAACAAGCATAGATATAGGTCTTCCAGTTGAATTGTCCATTACAGTAAAACTTAACTGTGGGCAAGTTAACTGTGGTTGACTCTTGTGTGGCAGTAAATTGTCTTTTGTCTGCTTCCTCCAAAAGAATAAAAGCTGCTAAGAAGTTTAGATTCTGAAATTGCAGTCTAGTGCTTTGAGGGTTTCTAGAAGTATAGAAAATCATCAGTGAACACTACATGTCTAATCATCTCAGAGTTGTGGCTGTTATCTCTTTAGGAATTGGTCCACAGGGTAAATTTCAGTGATTTGTGTATTTTCCATTGTCATTTCTGAAGACCTTTCACATGAGAGAAAACAAATCCAGTGGAACAAGAAAGAAGAGTTACACCTTGTGGGTGTGAGTGTGGGATCTGTTGGTCAAAGGGAATGTCCCTCCCTGGAAATAGGTTCAGCATGTTTTACACTTGTTATTTTGTAGCTTTAATTACTTTTGTTTTCTAATAGGGTTAATGTCTCTAAGCTTGGTGCTTAGAGTTGCTTCATATTTTTAACTAGTTCCATTCTACAATTCTAGTTCAAACCAATTTTTACAGCCTCCTTGGTGGGTCATCTTGACCTAAACTCTTGAGTTGTTATATTTTGAGATGTCTTCATACCAGAATGTACCAAAAAGTACACAAGGCGAAGGTAATTTATAGCAGGAAACAAATACACAGCTTATTTCATTTTTTGACTTTATGTAAGCAGATAAGAAAAAACTTGTTTAACTCATTACTTTGGTTGATGTTTCATATATTTTTGAGTAAAAATTATAGGAAGTTATTCTGCTGGGGGAGTGTTTTAGGGGTGGAAGAATGGGGATAGCAGTATTGCCTCAGATTCAAACTGGCATCACCATAAACACTATGCCAGGGTGGAATGAAGTCAGCTCCTTTTTATAGTTGAAATACAATTTTTTATTCACCATTGTATGCACAAATCCTTGAAAATAAACTTTCCTTCCCTACAGTCTTTGTCCATTTTATTTGTCACCTGTTGAATTTATTGAAATTTTTTCAATACTTCCCAGGGATCTGCCCATAGCATACTTTTTTATTCATAGTTCACATTAGTGAATACCATCATTCCTATTTTCATATAGTTGAATGAATAGGTTTTGAGGTGTATTAAATAAGGTAGTGCTCCCAATACATTTTACCCATCACTGCTGTTAAAATACAAGTATCTTCTGCTATGATCATGCAACTACACTCGAGCCTGGGTGACAGAGCAAAACTCTGCCTCACAAAAACAAAAAAACAGAAAAGGGGAAAGAAAGGAACTGAGACATTAAAATTGTGATCTCTAATGTGAGAGGAGCTAATTCTACGTATATAATCCCTGTTATTTTTCACTCATTCTGGAGTTTGAAAATAAGTTGTTTTAATGGATGTGAACATAAATGAAAGTTTCAGCATTATGACTGCGACAGCATCAAATTCTGGGCAGCCAGAGAGGACTGGGATATGCCTTTCCTCATTTCACAGATATCCTGAGTATCTAGTCTTTGGGTTTAAATACTCTGTTTCTCACCTTACCTTTCGGTAAAATCATGTTTGCCTTCGCCCTTAGGAGGAGCTCCTGGAGGAGCCGATGCTCTGCTTGTTAATGACCAGGGATTGCTGTCTCCATGGGAAAGAAGTCATTCACCTATATAAATCTGCTGAAGTTGAACCATCTCATATGCAGAAATGGAATATTTAAAAATTTAATACCAACAAAAATAAAGTCAAGATCAAAGAAAAACTATCGATATACATTAAATATATAGCTTACACAAAGATCAAAAGGCAACCACTATTCTGTGTTGTAGAAATTAGTCCCGCCTCGCCCTGGGGCCTGGGTTTCCCTCCGAGCCACGCGAGGGCAGCAACGCACGCTCTGACTAAGCGCCCGCCTGTGCGCGGTAGTTCCTCCCAGAATCCTCCCCGGCGCAGGAGGGGCCGGAGGGCTTAAAAGAGGTTGCGCGCTTCCGCTGCTTACGGGAGGGAGAGCGGCCTGGGGCGAGGTGGTGTGTGCGGTGCTGTGGTGTCGCGTGGAAGGCGCGTGTGGGCCGAGTGTGAGTGGGTGCGCGAATGTGTGCGCGCGTGGGGCGTGCTAGGTGTGTGCGCCCGCCCCTGCGCCCCTCCCCCCGCCTACACCTTGATCTTATTTGATCGGGTAGTGGCCCCAGCCCCGCCGGGCAGACCCGAAATGAAAAGCTCTCCTCCTGCGAAGCCCGCTCTTCGGGGCGCTGTGCAGCGAGGCCCCTTGGGCGGCGGCAACGCCGCGGTCTCCGAGGTCCCGGAGTGGGTCCTGCGGGGCCTGGCGCTCAGAAGTGATGAATTGATCAGATAGACGAGGCCGGGCTTGTCCCGGGCCGCTGATTATCGAGGCGATTCTGATCTGAGCCCGGCCCCAGGACACGGCCTCCGGTGGCGTGGGGCGAGCATGGTGGCGGGCGGGGGGCGAATGAGCCCTCGCCCTGCCCCCGGAGCTGGAGCTGGAAGGTGACAGAGGCCTTGTTCACCCCTGCAGTTTTTCTTCCCTAGCTCCTTCTCTGTTTTTCTTTAGGCTTGTCTTGTCTTATGATTCCTTGTATATCAACACTGGAGCTCCCAGGCCTAAAGGCACTATATAGCCTTTACTGCTAAGGGATATATTAACATAAACGTATGTGTGTGTGTCTATACACGTAAATATGTCTGTTAAAATAATATGAAGAACTTATAAGTGCAGATTGTGGGGGCCCCCTTCCCCCCACAAGAGTTATTGAATTAGAATTGGGGAGGTCTAGGAATCTATATTTTAAAAGCTAATAAATTTTTTGATGTTTGAATCTTAACCTGCATGAGTTGATTATCCAAGGAGTCACCCTTCTTTGTCACCTGCAGCCATTTTAAATAATGAGAACTGAAACTTCATATTGCCATTTGGTAGTGGATGCTATTGGAATAGATTGGATGGAGAGTCCCAGTGGAAAGAGACTGTGACAGTTTGGTTTAAGGACCCTGCCTGCACCTTTGTACCTGGAAGAACTCCTTTCATATCTGAATTATTCAACAATGTTTATATTATCAGACTTAATTAGAATCGAGAATTTATTGTACAGTATTCCTAAAGGTCTGCCATTGTTGTCCAATATTTTTTTTGTGTGATAGAGCAGGTCCCTGTGAGTGACTTGCAATTTTAAAAAACACATTAAAGCCACAGTTTTTAGGTACCTTCAAACCCAAGCACCAGATTTTGAACCATGTTTATAAGAATCACCACTATGTATCACAGCACAAATTGACACAAAGAAAAGGAAGTTCACTCCCAGGCAAGGAAACAGTAGCAGGGTTAGAAATTGAACAGTGGGCCATCTTGGTGGCTCAGGCCTGTAATCCTAGCACTCTGGGAGGCCAAGGTGGGAGAATTGCTTGAGGTTAGCAGTTCAAGACCAACCTGAGCAAGACTGAGACCCCCATCTCTACTAAAAATAGAAAAAATTAGCTGGGCATGGTGGTGCAGGCCTGTAGACCCAGCTACTTGGGAGGTTGAAGCAGGAGGATTGCCTGAGCCTAGGAGTTTGAGGTTGCTGTGAGCTAGGCTGATGCCATGGCCCTCTAGCCTGGGTCACAGAGCAAGACTCTGTCTCCAAAAAAAAAAAAAAAAAAAAATTCCCAGTAATGCAATTGTGAAAAACAAATTTTAAAAAAAGAAACTGGACAATGGCAAGGAGTCAGGACCAGGGAGATGGAGCCCTCAAGGAAAAATAGAGCCCAACAGATGGCAAAAACCAGGAGGTATGAAATTTAAGTGTGACCTTAACAAAAATATTAATACTACTTAGAGCTGCTGAAATTATGTTTGTAAGCTCATTGAGAGAATGGGCTATTTCCATTCTTGTTTCCTCAACACTTAGTGCCTAGTAAGAAATGTTGAATGGATGGCTCTGTATGGTTGAAGTGACTTCAGTTTACAAAATGTGAATACCTGTGTCCTGCCAAAAACTGCTACTCTGTCCTAAATCTTTATCTTTTAAGGTAAAATGACTTTTCCAAGTTGCAAGTCTACCTAACAGTACTAGGTTCTAGAAGTTCGGAGATTTCCTTCCTGTATTTTAAGAGTAGTAAAGTGGCAACTCGTAGTCCATGGGTAACAGACACTTCACGCTTCATCTTGCACAAATCTATTTAATGGAGGTGGATGGCAGGATGTTGCACTATAATTAGTCCAGGGGCCTGTCTACCTTAGGTGGAGAAGAAACCACCGTCATTCTTTCGGGAGTAACCTCCATTGGTGGCTGCAGTGTGAGGGGACACTGTGGAGAAAGAAGAGGGAGTGGGCTGTGAATTGCAGATCCTTTGCCTTTTCTGGGAGCCTTTAAAGACCCCTACATTTGTGGGTACTATGGAGAAGGTTCTCATAACAGCTGAGGAAACTGGCACATAGAGGACTGAGGGAAGGTATTTATAGCTCTTTCACTCCCAGGTTTCTGCCCTTGCTATAAATGTTTGTCCAAGACCTAAGACTGAGGTAAGAGGCCCTAAAAAATTGAATTACTTTCCTAGCTCTATAGTTAGGATGATCCCTGGTATTAGTATGATATGATTAGGATGAAGTGCCAACTTAATTACTCCTTTCTAAGACTCTCATTAATCCCTGATTTTCTCTACTACCCAGTCACCTCTAATCCCTGATTCCTGGGTCCATTTAGGGAGACTGTGTCACCCCATCTGCCCACCCAGTCTTCTAACCCTTACCTATGGATCCCTGGATGCTGTGGATGGACTCCTTCTTAGGATTGATCCACTGTCTGATGTTAGCCCGGGAAGTGATGGGGGGTGGAGGGGGAGGGGGTAAAACTTCCCCAGGGAATTGGATCTTGAGTCTAGAAGGTGGTGTGGGTAAAAAGAAAAAAGAGTGAAATCAGAAAGAAAGGTAAGAAGGGAAAGGTAACAGCATATGACCAAAAATAAAACAGCCAGGCTGGGCTGGGTAGCTAATGCCTGTAATCCTCACACTCTGGGAGGCCAAGGTGGGAGGATCACTTGAGCTCAATTTGAGACCAGCCTGAGCAAGAGCAAGACCTATCTCTACAAAAAATAGAAAAATTAGTCAGGTGTGGTGGTGAGCATCTGTAGTCCCAGCTACTCGGAAGCTGGAAGGCTGAGGCAGGAGGATTGATAGAGCCCAGGAGTTTGAGTTACAGTGAGATATTATGACGACACTGCACTCTACACTCTGGCAAGGGCAAAAGAGTGAGACTCTGTCTCCAAAAATAAAAGCAGCCAAAGGCCCTTTTTACCCTCTGTGGAGTTAACCAAAGATTTTGTTTGTTTATATAGATGAGTACAATCTTGGGGAACTTTTGTTCATTTTAGACAATAAAAATACAGAAATTACAGGTACAGATGTAAAAATACAGAAATTTGTATGCAAATGAGTACCTGCTGATTGTTATTTCCCAGGTGACATTTTACCTTATATGATTGGATGGCAGCATCCTTCCGGTGGAGAGGCTCTGCCTCTACCACTTACCCATGGGTATCCTGGATAGTCTCCTGCTGTAACAGTATCTCACTTTTGTTCTTGAACACCGCCGTGTTGTGGTTGTACAAGGCTGCTAAGCGGAAATCCAGGTCATCCTTGGATATCTATAGAAGTCAATTACCCCAGAGTTAGCTTGGCCACCTGTGCCTCTGCTCTAGGGAGTTCTGTTAGACTCTACTCTCTCAAAAGTATAGTGAAGGCCCTATTGGGCCTGAAATCTACCAAGTCCTTACACACTAAATTGTACATGATGACTTAACTCTTGTCAATATGGAATTGTTTTCCACATGGTTAGATCTAAGGAGTGGTAAGCTCTTACTGGAGACATGGGAATTGTGTCCCTGACTTGGGCTTAGTGAACTTTATATCATTCGTGTTTATGTTCAGCTCTTGTTTTCATCAAATGAATGAGAAGGCCGGCAAAATGGTTTGTTCCAGATAACTGCCTGGAGCAAAATTCACTTCCCAGAGGCTAAATAAATTGGTTTTTGGCTTTGGATTTGGTAGGATCTTGTGTTGGGGACAAGAGGAAAGATACTGAAGCAGTCAGGGGCAGACTAACTTTCAAAAAGGATATGAATGATCCCTAAGTGGAGGTAAAGAGAAATAGTATTTCAATGCTAGGTACCTCAGGATCAAAAAAGTAGGTATCCCGTCTCATGGAAGTCATTGTGGGAGTTAAGCTGAGCCGCCTCCAGGGTTCCTCTTGCTGAGCAAGGTGAGTTGGGTTCTTGTATGGCAATTTCTGCAAAAGAGAAACCATATCCAGGATGACCTGGTTACAGGAGGCCTTGCTGATGTACCTTCACTGACATCCCCTCATTCCTGTTTTGTTTTTGTTTTTTGTTTTGAGACAGTCTTGCTCTGTCACCCAGGCTAGAGTACTGTGGCATCAGCCTAGCTCACAGCAATCTCAAACTCCTGGGCTCAAGCAATCTTCCTGCCTCAGCCTCCTGAGTAGCTGGGACTACAGGCAAGAACCACCACGCCCAGCTAATTATTTTCTATTTATAGTAGAGATGGGGTCTCGATCTTGTTCAGGCTGGTCTCAAAACTCCTGAGCTCAAGCAGTCCTCCACCTTGGCCTCCCAGAGTGCTAGGATTACAGGTGTGAGTCACCGCACCCAGCCTCCATCCTGTTTTATTTGAGTCTCAGAGGGACATCTGCAAAGACAAGAATGATATGGGGCAAGACTTCCCAGGCTTTTGATCTAAGTGTTCTTAGTGTGAACCAACAGAAATGGGCCAGGAATACATGAGAAGGGGTGGAGTGGGACTAGGTGGGGTGAAGGGTGGGAGCAGATAGGAAAGATGATGAGGTCAGGTTTCTACATCCTGAGAAGAAAAGGTGAAACAATCTGATGCAATTACATGGTAGAAAATTGGAAGTGTGTAACTTGTTGGAGGAGAACTCAGAACACTTAATATAGATCTGGGGGTCATCTACATGAAGTAGTGGTTGAAGCTGCATAAAATAGACCAAAAGGGAAAAGCTGGTTCATAAGGATTGCACAGTATAACTGAGAGTTGGGGAAGACCCCAAGACAGACAACCAGAGACAAATTCAGCAGAATGCAATGTCTAAGCAGGTGAGAAAAAGATTTCAGTAAGCAGGGAACAGTCATTGACCGCAGGAATGTCAGAAAAAGTCCACTGGACATTCAGTCCTCTAAATAAAACCCAACAAGCATGAATGTTAAAAGTATATAACTGATTTCTTCATTACATGTAAAATGCCATATTGTTCACCATTGTGTCCTCAGTACCTAGCACAGCGACCTGACACATGATATTCACAAATTATATATTGAGTCCATTACTGAATTCCAATGAATACAACTACAACCTAATAGAAATCACATTCAACCTATATGATGTTGTAACCCTCCTTCCCCACACTATGGCAAAGTGCTGTGTGAGTCAGCTCAATTAAACCTTAATTGAGGCCAGGTGCAGTAGCTCACGCCTGTAATCCTAGCACTTTGGGAGGATGAGGCAGCAAGATTGCTTGAGGCCAGGAGTTCAAGACCAGTTTGAGGCTGGGCGTGGTGGCTCACGCCTGTAATCCTAGCACTCTAGGAGGCTGAGGCAAGTGGATCCTTTGAGCTCAGGAGTTCAAGACCAGCCTGAGCAAAAGTGAGATCCCCCCATCTCTACTTAAAAAAAAAAAAAAAAAATAGAAGTTAGCTGGACAACTAAAAATATATAGAAAAAAAAATAGCCGGGCATGGTGGCGCATGCCTGTAGTCCCAGCTACTCAGGAGGCTATGGCAGTAGGATTGATTGAGCCCAGGAGTTTGAGGTTGCAGTGAGCTAGGCTGACACCATGGCACTCTAGCCCGGGCAATAGAGTGAGACTCTGTCTCAAAAAAAAAAAAAAAAAAAAAAAAAAGACCAGCTTGAGCAGCACAATGAGACCCCATCCCTACAAAAGAATAGAAAAAAAATTAGCTGGGTGTGGTGGCACACATGTGTAGTCCCAGCTACTCAGGAGGCTGAGGCAGAAGGATCACTTGAGCCCAGGAGTCTTAGGTTGCAGTGAGCTGTAATGACCCCACTACACTCTAGTCCCCTGTCTCAGAAAAAGAAAATAAAAAGAAAAAAATTGAACAGTATGGGTCAGGCACTGTGCTATCACCAGAGAGATGGAATGTGAAAGAAAGAATCTACAACTATGTATGATGCAAGAACAGGTTTAGTTTTCTTTGATGTGGCTACTTAAGGGTCCTGATCTCTATCAGGAGAAGGAGGAGATTATCTTTCACTGAGAAAGTCAAGATTGTCAAGCACAAGTGCCATCTTCACATCCACTTTCCTTCTGTGTCAGGAAAAGGGAAGTCACTTTTATTCAAGAGTAACCATTCCTTCCTGGCCTCAGCCATTCCCTGTGCTGAGACCTGCACCATTCTGCATCCTCTCTTTTCTGAGTTACCACCCTATCACCTTCCCTATAGAACCAGACTTACTCAAGAGCCAACATTTCCTATGGTCACTTTCCCCCATTCCCATCCCCTCTTCAGCTTACTGAAGTCTGGCCTCCGCCTCAAGCACCCACTGAAACTGCTCTTGCTAGTGATCAATGATCTCTGAATCCAGGTCAGGTGGATTCTTTCTAGACCTGATCTGATTTGATCTCTGCAGTTTCTAGCACCACAATCTTGATTCCCTCAAATGCTTTCTACATCCTATGTGGGCCCAGCTCCTCCTGGTTTTCCTCCTGCGTCTGGGTCTTTTTTTTTTTTTTTGCAGACAGAGTCCTGCTCTGTCACCTGGGCCAGAGAGCAGTGGCATCACTGTAGCTCACTTCAACCTCAAACTCTTGAGCTCAAGCGATTCTTCTGCCTTAGCCTCCGAAGTAGCTGGGACTACAGGCATGCGCCATGATGCCCAGCTAATTTTTCTATTTTTAGTAGAGTTGGAGTCTCGCTTTTGCTCAGGCTGGTCTCAAATTCCTGGTCTCAAGCAATCCTCCCGCCTCGGCCTCCCAGAGTGCTAGGATTACAGGTGTGAGCCACCACACCTGCCCTCTGGCTCTGACTTCCCAGCCCTTGTGGGCTCTGTTTCTCTCTGCCCTTTAGATAGTGGTATTCACCAAGGGTCTGCCTTTCTTACTCTCACATTCACTGGAGGAACTGACTCCCTCCCACGGCTTCAGCTACATGGATACCATGGCTCCCAGACATACATCTTCAACCCAGAACTCTTAACCCTGTTGCCTACTATTAATCTGCACTTAAATATCCCTCAGGCACTACAAAAACATCTATGTAATTGATCTCAACATCTTTCTCCCCAAACCTGCTTCCCAAGGAGGATGTATTTCAGTGAATGATATCAATTAAACTCTCAGAAACCTAAGAGTTATCCTAGATTCGTCCCATCTCTTGGACCCATATCCAGTCAGCCAGCAAGTCCTATCAGTGCAGCCTATGGCATCTTTCTCACATCTGCACCTTGTCGCCATCCCGTGTCACTGCTGTAGATCCGTTATTCTTCCCCTGGGAGATCGCTGCTCCTGCCTCCTCACTGATCCCTCTGGTCTCACTCTCATCCTGTCCAGTCCACTGCCACTTGTGCTTTCTAAAACACTTACCTGATTGTGTCACTTCAGTGCTTAAAATCTCACCATGATTCCCCACATCTCCAGGATGAAATCCCAGCTAAGTCTCATGGTGTACACAGCACAGACACTTCTTCAGCCCCTATCACTTCACGCCTGCATGTCACACCTACACTTCAGCACTTCTGGACTATTTGTAGTTCCTCAAACAAGCCATTCTGTCTCTCCTTTCCATGTATTTTCACCTGCTGCTTCCTTTGCCTTGAATGTCTGCCTTCTCATAACTCATATTCTACCCTCTTCCTCACCTGGCCCAACTAACTCATAATTGGATGTCCAAAAGCCACCTGATCTGGGAAGCTTTCCTTTAAGTTCCTGGTTCTCAGGACACCCTACATATGTCACACAACACATGTGCTATCGTGCAACCATTTTTACTGTTGTTGCTGTTGGTTCATCTTTCCTGCTAGAGTTCCTTGAGAGCCGGAGCTATATCTAAATTATGTACATATCCTCAATATTTTGCAGAGTGCCTGGTATACAGTAAATAATAAATATTGAATAAATGAAAGGAAGCTCTTTGATATTATTAAGCCACAATTATCATTGAATTCACCTTATTTTGCACCACTTCAAATAACACAAACACTTCTACCAGAAAAAATTTCCAAATCACTGACCACAATCAAAGTAAACACACACATACACAAACACATTGCTGCATTAGGCAGAAACCAGAGACAATGTGAAGACAGATGTATAAAGCATGACCTGGTGGCTCTCAGAGGGTTCTCTCCCACTCCATATGTCCATTTCTCTTTAGAGAACAGTTTTCCAATCAGTGAAAAGGGTAACTTGATTGAACCTGGGCCCTTCTATTACTTATACTAATCATTGCTTTGGGCTGCGAGAGCCCCTTGTTCCTCTAGACTAGAGCTCTACTTTGCTTTGCTCAAAAGCACCTCTGAAACGTTAGCAGACCTGAATATGGGGACAGAGAGGCAGTACCCGACTCAATGTCTTCACCAGAGTCCTTTATCTTACCATCGCTGCCTGTCACACTGACAGAAAGAAGACTGTCTGCGACCCTACTGGGAATCTGCGCAAGAAACCACAGTACCTTGGAAGCCCGCGGTTCTCCCAAGTAAGAAGCATCGTTATCTAATTTAGTGTGCTGCAAAGGGTCCCGGGTGGGAGGCATGGTTACATGCCAAACTAGATAGACGTTCTTATGAGGGATGGGAGGCCAGCGCAGCCGCAGCACAATCTTGCCGGCGGAGGATCTCGGGTCCCAATTGTTTGGAACGCCCAGTTTCTGTTGCCTGGCAACTACCCCGCCATCTATGACCCAGATGAATTCCTTTGGAGAAGGGCACCACCTGGCGGTCCAACGCGGGAGGCCCCTCGGGAGGAAGTTACTGAGAATGCCGTGGGAAAGAGCCGCAGACCGTGCCGGGGAGCCCTGAATTTGCACTCCTGAGCCTCAGTTGAAAGGCACCGGCCTCTCACCGTACAGGACTCCTGCAAAAGACTTCAGCTGAGGAAAGACGTCCTAAAAGATGACCCAGAAATTTCCTTCTCCTCGCACGTAGCAAAAGCAGTGAGAGAATGAGGATGTCAAGAGACCAGAGAGCCCACTTGTCGTGCTTGGAAAATTGCCAGGTAAGGCAAACTCTCCTTGCTTAAACTCGGTTTAACTATACGAGTCTTAGAGCTTCTCATAGCGCCAGTTGCAAACGCACGATGGATTTGGCGGGATGGAAGTAAGATCTCCAGAAGCGGCTTTTGCAGTAGGTAACACGTACTGGGGCCACTCGTGTAGGCGACAACTTCTGGAGGCGAGAGACGGCCTCTCAATCTTCTTTCAGTCCGTATGCCGCGTTTGCAAAATTAGAGAGGTTCATAAATGGCCCCAGGCCCGAAAGGGCAGTAGAAAACAGGAATTTGTTAGCAATGGCTTGGAGGATGTTTCCACCGCGTTCTTTACATGAGCCCCGGGTCCGCCTGTTGGGCCGGTTGCACACCGCAGTCGCGCGGACTGCCACCCCGCGCGCGCCAGCGGCGGCGGCTGCCATGGCGACCGGCAGGTGAGCGGCAGAGGCGCGCGTGGTCCCTGCCCCGCCCGCGCGGAGCGAAAGAGGAGGCGGTTGTCAAGGCGACGCGGGTAGGAGGAGAAGAGGACGGAGGGAGGAGGAAGGATGGGCGGCCTTGGCGTAGCCGCAGGGAGGTGACTGAAGCGAGCCCAGCCCCTTGCATCCTCCCCCTGTGTACCTCCCTCCCCCTTTTTTCCGCCTGCTGCCAGCAGAAGCGGCGGCCGCAGCACCTGAGCCACTACTCCCGCTCACTCAGGACAACGCTATGGCTGAGCCCGGGCACAGCCACCAGCTCTGTGCCAGAGGCAGGGGAAGGAATGAGAGGCACACATTCCGGCTCCTGCGGCTGCTGCTCTGGGCTGGGACCGCCTTCCAGGTGATCCAGGGAACCGGACCGGAGCTTCACGCCTGCAAAGAGGTACTGCCACCCCCTGACTTGACCCCGCTTAGGTCACAAAAATATTGGATCCAGGCAGAGACCTTGGGTGTCAGGCGCTGACAGTTTCAGGTGCCACGGAGTTTAGGTTTCTTTGGGGATGAGGCCTGGGGGGAGGGAAGAGGAGCAGACTGGCGTCATGAGAAGGCCAGCCCACTGGAGGACTCACGAAATAGATCATCCTCACAGCTTGGGGTGCTGAGCTCAGCGAAAGGTCCCAGCTCCAAGAGGAGGAGTGACCTGGGTCCCTGGACTCGGAACGAGGGAGGAAGAAGACCTGAGTTGTTTTCCAGCTGGGGCGAAATAACCTTAAAAGTGGTTGACGATAAAAGACTATGTACAGAGAAGCAAAATAGAAAGAGGAAAGGAGAGTAGTGGGATAAGAAAAGCGTTAAGAAGGCCAGAAAAAAGTAGCGGAGAAAAGTGGGAGTCCCTATGGTTTTATCATGGCTTCAAAAACAGTGTCCAGGAGGGAGATATGTCAGAGGGATGGTAGGATCCCATCGACTCTCCCATTCCTCATTATTAAACATCCAGTTACCTTGCAGGCTGCTAAATGTGGGTCCTCTTGACAGCTTCGCCTCTTCCCAGTACACTTTGTTTAGTGTACCTGGCAGCCCATAACCCACCTTTGTCCTGATTTTGAGTTCTTTAATATCTCATTTTCTACCAGTCTCTACTCTTCTTCTCTGGACTTCTGCTAACATATGTCATAAGTCTTTTTCAAGGTGTTTACAAACTTTTGGCAACAGAATTCAAATAGGTAGTGAACGTCTTCCAACAAAAATGTCTTTTGAAAAGTCTTTTTGGAGGGGCACAAAAAGTTTGTTTGGAGTAATCAAACTAAGTAGTTTCTATATTATTGAAATACCCATATTTGGTTGTGCTCTGAGTAACCTTTTTTAACCATATGGCAGAGGCAACCGTAAAATATTTACAAGAACTGCATTGTGGAAAGCAAAATAAAAATTCTGTTATCTCTGTGAAATGTGAAAGACTTCATAGAAAGTCAAGAGTCTAGCTCTGTGAATGTAATCCCAAATGTCAAACTTGAGTAGGGTTTTGAGATGCTAAAATATTTTTATAAGTTGTTAGTGTTAACTGATTAGCAACAACAACATTCCATACGGAGGTATATTAGTATAAAGGTGTTCTAGGCATTAGACTGTCTACAATATAGCAGATCATGAAGAAGGGGGAAGATTTTTGTGCGAATAAAGATGTTTGGCTTTTCATGGATATGATGTAAGTGACCCCAGACATTGGGACTTTTGATAACTTTCATTAGTCCCAGTGACCCTGGGCCATCTGCATTTCCACCCAGCCTCTTTATGACTTGTTTTAGAGATGGCTGGGAACAGCCATCCTACCAGAGACTCTGACTCACTGGCCTTAGTGTCCCATGGTCTAACCAACCAAAATAATGAGAGCCTAGCTTAACATTCTTTGCCTAAGAATCAAACACAGGAGTCTCCTGAGTGGAAGGTAAGAATCTTACAGTTCAACTACCAATTCTTGTTGAGATCTTTGTCAACTATGGAAAATATGAGACATTTAAGAAATTAAATGCTTCATATCATCTTGGTTTGGAGAGAGGGAAGAATATTGATGTTTGAGAACTTTAACTTGTGTACAAATTTTGCCTTTGGCCCTATTTAAATGACCAACATTTGCCTAAGGAAATGATCTTGTCACAAAGCATGAGCTTTGGGTGACGGAAAGCTGTGGAGCTCAACGTACCAGGGTTCTAGTCCTGTACTTACCACAGTTTTGGGATCTGTAGAATGGGTATTACAATTTTTATTTATTTATATTTTATTATTATTATTTTTTTGAGACAGAGTCTCACTCTGTTGCCCAGGCTAGAGTGCCATGGCCTCAACCTAGCTCACAGCAACCTCAAACTCCTGGGCTCAAGCGATCTTCCTGCCTCAGCCTCCTGAGTAGCTGGGACTACAGGCATGTGCCACCATGCCCGGCTAATTTTTTCTCTATATTTTTAGTTGGCCAATTAATTTCTTTCTATTTTTAGTAGAGACGGGGTCTCGCTCTTGGTCAGGCTGGTTTCGAACTCCTGACCTTGATCGATCCTCCCACCTCGGCCTCCCAGAATGCTAGGATTACAGGCGTGAGCCACCACGCCCGGCCCATTTTGAGTTAATTCTAGAGTGCCATGGCACCAGCCTAGTTCACAGCAACCTGAACCTCCTGGGCTCAAGCGATCCTCCTGCCTCAGCCTCCCGAGTAGTTGGGACTACGGGCATGCACCACCATGCCTGGCTAATTTTTT
>CAUYPO010123018.1:0-16160 GCA_963574435.1 Cheirogaleus major | reverse complement strand
GGCCATAAGCCAGAGTTTGAGATAAGCACAGACAAGCAATGCAGCCACAAAAGGGGAACTTTGTTCCCATTCCTTCCAGCCTGGCCCCCCGCGACTGTGCCTGTCTTAGGTTGACCCCCCTCTGCATGAGGGGATTACCTGTCATTGGCTAAACAGCCATCCCATGAGCTCAGGCGGTACCCCATAAGGGCAAGGTGTTTATCAAGTGGCCTCCAGATCCCAGGGCTGTGGGGCTGGGCAACATTCGTTTACATGCAGATCAAACTCTTTTTTATGCCTTCAAGCAGCAACCCTGTTTGTTAGGTAAACCTAAGCCGGAATGTATGACTCTTATGCCGCTCTGGGCTGGGCACGTATTCCTTCCCCCAAGATCAATTCTTAAGCTGCACAGTTATATGGCAAGTCTGCTACACTTTGCTTTTTGCCTTCATTTTTATTGTATGAAACTTCATATTGACATCATCAATTAAAATACAACATTTCCTCCCAAGCACTGCTAATTAATAAAGTCAGAATTGTGATCACATTCTGGGTAGTTATTGAATTGTTGCTTTTAAAATAACGTGTGTGTGCATGTGTGTGTGTGCATGCATGTGTGTGTGTGTGTGTGTGTGTGTACTTTGAGCTAAAATATGTCAGCTCCATTGCCAGAAGCTGGCATTATTACAGCACATTTCAGAGGTGTAATAGCTTTCAAAAGAAATTCTTAAAACATTTTACTTTTATCACAGGAAAAACTCTACACTTCCCAGTGCCATACAATTTTCAACATCCTGTTCTTGTTGTTACACTTATATTAGAGGAGAGTAACCTATTCCTCTGGCCTTCTGTATCCCTCTTTCTAATAAGCAGGATAATACCTGCCTCCTTGCTGAAATATTGTAAGGCTATAGGAGTTAACATTATCATAAATTTTCTGCCTAAAATTTTATCTTTAAGTGTGCTAATAAGAGGAGGAGCTTTGAAAAAAGCATCAGTGATGCAAATTTCTGTGAAAGAGCATTTTGCTATAACCCTGATTTGCTAAGGGATAGGTGAACCACTTCTCCTCAGTGCCTTCCTGGGCGATCTTGGAATGCAAGTCTAGATCAGAAGCACTGCTCCCTAGAGAGTGTAGCCAACTTAACCAGACTACCCAACCCTACCCCAGACTGGGGGGAAGTTAAAATTTTAGAATTAATGAATGAATTTCTTATTCATATTTCAAAGCTCAGAGCTCTTCATAGGAGGTGAAGACAACTAAGGAAAGGCCATTTAAGGAGATTTTCTTGTATATTCACACCTTCATAAATTAATCAAGCAAGGATGAAACTCTCCAGCATGTTGCTGTTTATCCACATAAGACATAAATCTCTTTTAAAATGCCTACTTTTAGAAGACTTTTTTGTATTTTTTTTAGAAATAGATAGCTAATTGTATTATCCAGAAAACACAATTCAAATCTGTTTGAGCATGACTTCACCATTCCTATCTCAATAATTGATAGGACAAGGAGACAGAAAATAAGTAAAGATGTAGTAGGAACTGACCAACACCACCAATCAAGTGGATCTGATCGACATTTTTTGAATACTTCCCATTAAAAAAGCAGAATACACATTTATTCAGCTGTACGTGGACCATTCACAAAGACAGGCCATACGTACAGCCATAGATAATTCTCAATAATATTAAAAAGGTAGAAATCAGACAGTGTGTTCTTTGACAGCAATGAAGTTAAATTAGAAATCAATAACAAAAAAATGTGGAAATCACCAAATATGTGGAAAGTAAACAACACAATTCTAAACGATCCACAGAACAAAACAAAAATATTGCAAAGGAAATTAGAAAATATTTGAAACTGAATGAAAATGAAAACACATCATATCAAAATGTATGGCATACAATGTTCAAAGGGAAATTTAGAGTTGTGTGCTTTATATAAACATATAGATAGAAGTAAAATTCAAAATTAATGCTCTATGCTTTCTATTTTAAGAAAGAAGAAAATGAAAAGCAAAGTAAAAAAATCATTTGAGTGAAAAAGTTTTTTCTGAAGAATTTGGGTTATGCCCCAGAATCAAAGGAACAACAGGAATGAGAGCCCCTCTGGGACTGGGCCAGGAACAAGGATTCAAGTGTCGCCAGGCCTGCCTGCTTCCTCTCTGTCTGTCCCACTTATTCTCCACTGCACGATGCCACTACTCTGAACTTTTTCACATGGCAGGGGACATGCCACATTTTCACAGCTCCTGAACACAGAGGAAAGATACATTTTCTCTTCCAATTTCTGTTTAGAACATCCTGGAGGAGGACACTGGCCTACCTGGTCTAGACCTCTTTCTGCCCCCTTGCCAAGTCACTGCAACCATTGTGATTGGCCCAGTCTCACTGGTTACTACCCCTGTGACCAAGGAATCAGGTGTGGGATTGTGGGATTGGCTGCCCCCAGCAAAACCACAGGGCACGTCCCCCAAAGGAGCAGGGTGCAGGGCACAGCAGCAAAACCACAATCATTTCTGCCTCAAAATAGCTCTCTCAGCTACCTGCTACAGGATAGTTATGTTTCCCATTTATAAATGAGAAAATAGAATAAGATACAGATTAAGATACACACAGTGGAACCAGAATGGAGTCAAACCATATTCATGACATTCAAATAACATCATTTTTGAGGATTTTAATAAACATACCTCTCTTGGTAATCTACTACTGATATAGTTAAGTTCTCAGAAATTTGGTTTAAAAAAAAGCTGAGATTTTTGGACTTTCAAAATTGATTAATCAAATATCTGCTTTTGGAGAGGTCAGGGAAAAGAGGAGAAAACTTCCAGTACATTTTTTAACAGTCTGGGAACATGTCAGAATATCTCTAGCGACTCCAAAAACAGAAGTGAGATGGTGTTTTGAATATCTTTTATCTCTATGCACAAATGACTTCCATTCTTTCAGGTTATATTTCCAGAAAATGGGGAAAATCCTATGTTTTCTATATTAACTGACTCTTCCAGGTAGAACATGGGATCTGAATTGAATATATCCTAGTTGAGCAGTTTACAATCAACTCTGAGGTTGTAATTGGTTGTTTTGTTTTGTTTTGGTGAAAAAATGTACTTAGCTGAGTGCAGATCTCTGACAAATGATCAGTGGTTATTTGGAAGTGCCGAATGGTCTAGCATCTACAACTTTGGGATTGTGCATGACATTCAGTCGAATTTTTTTAGTTAACTGGGTGGTTTAATGGCATGGATACAAACAGAGCCATCATTATAAGCCAGAAAAAATATTTTATTTCATTTCTGTGTAGTTCTAGCAATCTAAATGAGACAAGGTTTTATGAGAGGAAAGGAATTCTGATAGGAGCCAAAGGCAGAGCTTACTCAAAAACACTTTAGTCTTTAGAAAATTAAATCAAATTAGCTGGATTATTAAACTTTATGCAAAAGTATAAAAGCAAATATTAAATGAAAGTGTCTTAACTAATTGGATATAACCCAGATTGAAACCAAATTTTAAGAAGAGGCTTTGGCTTGATGTAATTATAAACAGCCATATAATCAAAGTACTAAAGATGCTTAATTCTGTAAATTTACATATACTTGAAGTTTTAAATAAGAATAATGCTATATGTCTAGCCTAGGGTTCATAGATATTTTTCTTTCTAACATAAATTAGAATAATTTGATTATATTTGGGTCTTATGAATAATATAGAGACTAAATCATGGCACATAATTTCGTATTAAATCACATAATCCATAGGCATTTGTACCCATTTCTCGTAGGAAAGTAACAATACAAAATAACCTCTTAAGCAAATTTAAAACTGTTATATTGGAAGCATATGGACATTCTGATAGTGTCCTATGGCCAGATAACATACATGGGTCCAAGACACTAAATTTTGTTCTTTTATTTTATTAATAGACAGGCCAGAACAAGAAAGAATATGGTTTAGGGGAAATAACACTGGACTAGTAGTCAGGATGTCTGGACTTTAGTGTCTTCTTCCACAACCAAATAGCCAGGTGACCTTGAAAGAGCCACTTAACTTCTTTGGGACTTAGTTATTTCTCTAAAATAATAAGGTTTGAGAAATGATCTCAAGTCCATTCCAGCTCTGGAATTCCGTACCTCTGTACATGTCCAGGTGATTAGCCCGGTGCTTAGAGCACAGTAGATACATAATTCAAAAGATACTGCTACTTTTCCCCTCTTTGCTTTTTTCCATTTCTTTCCTTTTTCTCTCAATCCTTTCCATGAATCCAATCACATACTCAATACTTATTTATTTCTGTATCTCTATTACCCTAGCACAGAGATTGGCAAAAATTGCTGTCTATAAAAAAGGCAGTACCTGTCTTCAAGGAACTCAATCTGATAGGACAAACATGTAAACAAATTGCATTTCTGTGATAGAAGTATAAAAATACATTAGTAATTTATGTTTCTCACAAAGATAGTACAGTAAAGAGACTGTTGAACTGTTCTTTATCATAGGCCAAAGACATTTAATTAAGCAGGGAACATCTCAATATCTGAAATATGTATTTTTTAAATGATTAGGAATTAGTCAGGCAATGGAGGAAACAGAATGCTCATTGGAGGCATGACATAGTAGTGTGTTCTACTTAGGTGCAGATACAGTTCTAGTTGTTATGAAGTTTCTATCCTTAAAAATCAGATTTCCTGGAATGTATCATCCTTTCTGAGTGATTTTTTTAAAGTGATACATGGTTTATTTGGTTTAGAGCTGCTTTTTGATGAGTGAATGTTCTTAATTTTAAAGTACTCTGGTATATCAATTTTTTATTTTATGATTAGTGTTTTGGGGTGTGCTGCTTAAGAAATCTAACACTGTCCTAAAAGTTATGAAGTTATTCTATATTATTTTCAAAAAGATCTAACATTCACCTGGAATTGATATTTGCATGTGGTAGCAGGTAGGGGTCAAGTATCACTTTTTGTCTTTATGGTTATCTGGTTGATCCAGAACCATTTTTGGAAAGATGTTCCCTTTCCCATTGCTCTGTAGTTCCTTTTTTTTTACCATAAATCAAGTAGAAGTATATATGAGGGTTTGTTTCTGAACACTGTTCTGTTACCGTGGTCTATTTATCCATCCTTGTGCCAGCACCACATTACTGTAATTACTATAACTTCATAATAAGCTTAATATCCATTAGAATAAATACTCTTATCTTCTTCATTAAGAAAGTTGATTATTTGTGGTTCTTGCCTCATTATATTGCTATATAAATTTTGTAATCAACTTATCAATTTATACATAAAAACCAGAATTTTCATCAAGATTGCACTGAATCTAGTAGATTATATTGTGGAGAATTGACATCTTTGAAAAATCGACTCTCTCAATCCATGAATATAGTATATTTTTCCATGTATTTAAGTTTTAAAAAATTTATTTTTTTATTGTTTTTCAAATAGTAATTATGCACAATTTTTGCCAGATTTATTCCTAGGTATTTGTTGTTTTAATGCTGCTGTAATTGTTATTTTATTTTATTTCTAATTCATTGCTGGCATATAAAAATGTGTCCTGTTTTCTTATTTGGTTCTGCATGCAATAAACTTGTTGAAATTATATATTAATTCTAATAATTTATCAGTGATTATTTTGGATTTTTTAAGTACAAAATTATGTTGTGTGTGAATAATGTTAAGTTTTCTTTCCTTTCCAATTATAATTATAATATTTTTTATTTTTCTTGATTTATTGCACTGGGCAGGACCTGTAGTAAAATGTATAATAAAATGGTAATTTTGACCTATAATTTTTATTTTTTAATATTCTTTTAAAATTTTTATTATGAAAGTTATACTGGCCTAATAAATGAACTAGGACATGTTTTTCCTATTTTATTCAGAAAAGGTGACAAAATTTGCATTTTTCTTAGATATTTGATAAAATTCACTGGCAAATACCTTTTTTCAAGAATATTCAGAAGTCCTATTTTCTCTTGCATCTATTTTAATGTGGCATTTTTCTAGGCCTTTGTTAATTTTACCTATTTTTCAAATTTATTGGCACAAAGTTGCATACATAGGAACTATAGAAATGTCACCTTTTCACTTCTGATATTAGGTTTTTCTGCATTTGCTTCTTTTTATTTTTGCTTGGTCAATCTCATAAAGAGTTTATCAATTTTATTACTCTTTTCAAAGTATCACTTTTTATTTTTGTTGATTCTATCTCATTTTTTAAAATCTGCCATTGATTTTTGTTCTTCTCTTTATGATTTCTATATTTCCTCTACTCTCTTCAGTATTTATTTGCTGGGGTTTTTTAATAATTTCTTGAGACAGATACTTAATTCATTGACTTTAGTCTTTCTTCTTTTCTGATATATGTATATAAAACTAAAAATTTCTCATTCAGCATAGCTTTAGCTACATGCCATGAATTTTCACAAGTATTATATTTATTAGCATTTTTAAATGTTTTTTAATTTTTTTTGTAATTTATTCTTTTATTCATCGATTATTTAGAAGCATATTATATATTTTGCAAATATTTGAGAGATTTTTCTAGTTATCTTATTGACTTTTAATTCCACTGTGGTCATTAAGCATACTTTATTTTATTTTAATTTTTTTAAATGTGTTGGGACATGTTTTCTTGCCTAGCACATATTGAATTTTAGTAAATATTTTCTGATCGCAGAGAATTAAACTAAAAATATCACCATTTAGAGTTACTTTCTCTCCTCTTTCTTACTTTCTTTGAATAATTGAATATTTTAGTTATATACTCTCTACTTTTCTTTATATTACCCTCAGGGATTAAAACATGAACTCTTGATTTATCAAAGTCTAATATAATTTAGTACTTACGCCTCTTCCAAGACAACGTACGAACCTTAGAATACATAACTACAGTTTACCATTCTTTACATTTATATCACATTGTTGTCATGTTTTAACTCTATTTATTCTAATTTTCAAAGGTTATATTATTGTTGTTGTTATTTTAACAGTAAATATTTCTAGAGGTTTATTCACATGTTTACCGTTTTTGTGCTCTTTACTCTTTCTTGCATCTTCAACCTTCTGTTCAAGACCATTTGCCTTTTCTTACTGAAGAATATACTTTAGTTTTTCATTTTTGCTTTTGTTTTTCTTTTTTTAAAGAGACAGGTTCTTGCTCTGTTGCCCAGATTGGAGTGCTGTGGCATGATCACTGCAGCCTTGAACTCCTGGTTTCAAGTGATCCTCCCACCTCAACCTCCTGAGTAGCTAAGATTACAGGTGTGCACGGCCACACACAGCAAAAAATTTTTAATTTTTTGTAGGGACAGGGTCTCACTATGTTGCTTGGGCTGGTCTCAAACTCCTGGCCTCAAGTGATCATCCTGCCTCAGCCTCCCAATGTGCTGGGATTATAGCCCTGAGCCACCACTCCCAGCCACTATTTCTTTCAGTATGGATCTGCAGGTGATAAATTCTCTTAGTTTTTGGTTGTATGAAATGTGCTTTTATTTCACCTTCATTCGTGAAGAATATTTTTATTGGAGATAGACTTTTAGATTGGCAGTTATTTTCTTTCAGCATTTATTTCACATTTATTTCTAGTTTCCATTGCTTCTATTCAACTCATTAACTTTAATCTTTTTTCATTTATAACAGAAGTATTTAAAACTAAAAATTCCTCTCAACATGACTTTAGCTGTATATCATGAGTTTTGATGGTTAATCCTATTTTGATTCCTTTGGAGTGACAAAGATTTCTTTCTTCTGGCTGCTTTTAAGCATTTATCTGTCTTCATAGTTCAGCAGTTTTACTATAATATTCTTAAATGTGATTTTACCTTTATTTACCCTACTTCAGTTTCATAAAGCACATTTAACCTCTGGCTTAATTCATTGAATATCTTTTGGAAAATTTGTAAGTCCATTAACATTTCAAACACACTTCTGCCTTATTTTCTTCCTCCTCTGCTTGAGGACTCTAATTATCCATATGTTAGTCATGTCTCTTACTACTCCCTAAACTTCTCATACTATTTCATCTATATTATACATTTAAAAAAATATTTTTTCTTATCCATTAATCCTCTCTTCTGCTGAATATAATCTGATGATTATCTCACTATTGAGTTCTTAATTTTATGATTTTAGTTAGTTCTAGAATTTCCATTTGGTTCTTTGTTGAAATCATTAATATCTTGAACATAGCATAGTTACTTTAAAATCCATCTGGTACCTCCATTTTCTGAATTCCTTACAGGCATCTTCCATTATATATTGTTTCTTTGGATTTTGATCATATTATTTATTATATGCCCTTTTCAATTGAGGGCCAGATATTATATGTAGAAAAATTGAAACTTAAAATTAGTCTTATATTATCTTCCCTGAGAGAGAATTTACATCAATTTTAGCAAGTGGTTAAGGTCTCTATCAATCTGGGATCACCTTAATCCAACTTTAGAAGTTATTTCAAGCTAGGTTTCAGTCCCTGCTAGAACTTGCTTCATTTCTAGTTAATCACTACTCCTAACGTGAGCTGTTCAGGGTTTTAACCTAAAGCATGAGGATTCATTGTACCACTTCTCACCTTTCTTAATAGACCTTGGTCTCCAATATTTGGGGGGAAAACTGGAGCCTAAATTGACTATGCTACCATCCAGAGAAGAATTAATTTTGTGTCTTCTGAGACTCAGTACTACTAACTTGAGAACACTGTGTCCTATTCTAAGATCCCCAACTTAATCTGAGAGTCTTGGGATCAGCAACTCAACTTTGCTGCATGCCTAAGGCTTAGTGTCTCTTTATCTTAGCTTTGGCATCGGCATTACAACCAGGGGAGCCCTGCCTTTTCACAAGGGTTTTCTCCTCAATGCTCGGGTTTTACTTCACAGATTATATTTTGTATTTGCTTCTGTATGTTTGTGTGTGTTTGGCGCTACTAGAGATTTTGCTTTCTTCCTGTAAATTCAGTGAAGCAAGAAGAATTCCTTAATACAGGATTTATGCAGAATCTTCTTATCTTATGGAGGAAGGTTCAGAAGAGAAAGTCCTTGCTTTCTTGTTTCCCAAGTTATCATTTTGTGACTTTTTTGAGAAAGATAACATTCTCAGAATACTTCACATACTGAAATCAAGTTTAGGCTTAGAGCCCTTATGGGAAAATAACTTCTGGTGAACAAAAACACACATTTCTGCTAACGATAAATGCATGTTTTTGAAATACTTTACAAGACAAATAAAAATATTAAAAATTCCTGCTCTCCTTCATTGTGTTCTAGGTGTTTTGTTGATGACTAATAAGTCTCAGATGAGTCAATAATATAACAGATTTTCACATGGAGATTAGTAGAGAATCAAGACAACCTTTTATTTAAGAGTCAAATTTTGGCTTTAAAAGAAAGATTTGCACAATGGCAGTCATCTCAATTCTTCTATTCATAAGTTTTAGAACTGCCTATCCACCTTACTAGCTGACTCAACATGAATGGGAGTTTTCAGTAGGTGTTTAGTGAATGTGAATGCTGGAGAACTATGGAACAAATTATGACTTTTTTAAATTGCAGTGAAACATTTTGTTTCTTTTTAAGATTAAAATACATCCAGAGAGTTGGAGTATGTATGAAAAAAAAGTGAGAAATATTTCAATGTCCTGGCAGTACAGTTCTAAATGGCTTACTTCTGCCTAATCATTCAGATTTTAACTACAAAAATGGTACAACTGTGTGAAAAGTTATGGATAAAGGTGGCATAGGGTACTGGTTAAAAGTACAAACTTCTATCAGACTAACCTTTAGGCTTAAATCATGGCTTAACTAGTTTCTAGCAGTTTCACTTTGAGTGAGTTTCTGAACTTCCTTAGGAAATCTTCCATTTTCTCAGTAAAATAATGATAGTGCTTACCTTGTAAGATAATGAGGCTTTAAGATATCACAAGTTCTTAAAATATACTAAGATTTCAGGAGAATTATCAAGTTATTTCTCCCTCAGCTATGTTTTTGTTGTCCAGGAAGAGTAATAGTGTTCTGAGGGGTGGTCCTTCAGTCAAGCTCTAAAATAGACCTCTTGGCTTATGAGAGAAGATGAAAAACACAAGCTGGTGCTCAATCTGTGCTTTGTCTAAACTAAGGAAAGCCGAAGTAGCCCACAGAAATAATGAAGAACAAGTGGGATGTTTAAGAATCTTTGTCACAATCATCTATGATATTTTTAGTCATACGATTAAGGAATTGTTTTAAAATGTACAATTCTAAACCTGACAGTATTAAACTCAAATGAATTATTGGTACTGTTGGAGAACATACATAACAAATTTTAAAGAGAAAAAAATGGCTATTAAAAAAGCAATCAAATGCTTGGGTGTTGGAAAACAAAGGCAACTATAAAACTAGGCTCTGAGAATTTTATACTGAAATAATATCTAAAATAATAGAAAGTATGTATAAGTTATAAGAAAATATACAAAGCAGCAATTTAGATATCTAGCCAGCTAACATATCCTGTTATACTTAAAAAGACCAGTTGCCTCTTAATTCATAGACACATTTGGAAGTGATTTGTTTCTTAATGTTTAATATATTTTTAATATTTTATTTAAAAAATAATATTTTGATGTAATGTTTAAGAGCTATTTACCGAGCATTTAACTACTAGCAAGTACTGCACTAGCTCAGCAAGTACAACGAGGTATAGGTCATGGTTTTTTGCCCTTAAGTGAAGACATACATTACAATATGATTTTAATTGACTGCACAAAGCTGAGTGATCATACTGCCATGCAAGACACAGCATATATCAAGTGTATAAAAACTGAGAAAGAAGAGATGTCTGAAAACATCAAGGTAAAAGGACTTATGCCATGTTGCTATTCAAAAGTGTAAAGACCTCTCTGTGGTTTTTCTAATCCACTCTAGCAAAAATAATAGATTACATGTATTGATTTCTGCCTAGTACATGGGACAGGCACTGTGTCAAATTCCTTAAATATCTTATTTAATGTTTATAATAACCTTATAAAGTAGGCACTTTTAAAATCCCATTTTCTAGATAAAGGATTAAGAGATTGACTTCAGCTCATTCAGCCAGCAAGAAGCAGAGGTAAATCCTGAATTTAGGCAGTCTAACCCAGGAAAAAGCACTTCACCATGCACTATACTGCTTCATAAGCATCCATGCATCCTGCACATTCAGTCCAAGGGAAACCCATCTCAGATAAACTGAAGTCAACACTTGTCGTCATGCTCTTTGAATTCTTACTTCATTCTCTTATGCTGCAACATGAGCTCATTGTCTTTATTTATAAGTTGCCCCCAAACTTTTAGGTGCCTTTATTTCAAGGAGTGAGTCTTATCTGAATATCTTCCTCTGTCCTAACACATGATTCTAACATGAAATAAATGTTAATGCAGTTCTTACTACACAACGAGCACTGAGAATACGCTGATGATTCTGTGAAGTACCTCTAGCCACCATTCTTTCTCTGGTTGACTTGGTTGAGACAGCAAAAACATACATATTGAACTCCAGCTACATACACAGCATTGATTTTGACTCTGTGATGGATACGAGAAGTGTAGAACATAGACCTTGTTCTCAAAAGTTCAGCTACAGAGAGATATAAGACAAATACAAGCAAGGTAAATAATTCAAGAGTTATATTTCTACACAAGAGAATGAAATAAAGTTCATCACAGGGGGTTATGTGATGACTAACTTGTTAAGATGTTAAGTGAGAAAGTGGTTCTCTAATAAAAAAAATTGAAGATTCTAGATTATATATGTCCAAGCAGGTTCCTTTAATGTATGATTTCTCATAGCATCTATTGTGGTAATGTGCATTGTGAATTTCCAAGAGAGTTTCATATTTTGCAGTATTTTTCACACTTTTTAAAAAACATGCTATGGTCTGAGTGTCTGTGTCTCCCCAAAATCCATATGTTGGAATCATAACCTCCAAAGTGATAGTATTGGAAATAGGACCTTCTGGGAGATGATTAGGTCTTGAGGGCTCTGCTAATGTGCATAAGTGCCCTTATGAAATAGGCCCAAAGGATCTCTTCTGCCCCTTCTATCATGTGGACACAAGATGAAAGGGCCATTCTATGAACCAGGAAATGGGCCCTCACCTGACACCAAATCTGCTGGCACCTTGATCTTGGACTTTTCAGCCTCCAGAACAGTGAGAAATAAATTCTTTGTTTATAAGCTACCCAGTCTAAGATAATATTGTTATAGCAATTCCAATGGATTAAGACCAAAAAAAGCCCACTTGTTTTATAAGATTTCATTGCTTCTGTGGAAAAAAGTTGCCCTCTATGGAAAAACTTCAAAGAACTAGTCAGGCAGTTGCATTAAATACATAACATGCATGCAGCGGCCTCAGTATCCCCACTTCATGGACCACATGGTTCATGGCTGCCTTGTACAAGAGTCGGGACACAGTCTCACAATTCCCAACAAAGCACTTTGCCTGGTCACTCCCAGTGGATTGAGTATATGTGATGAAGCATTTTTGCCATCACTAGATCCAGAAAACTAGTTGTATGAGTTTAAGGAGGAAGAAACTACTGTGACGTGGAATGAACCATCTTCAGGAAGGAGGTAAATGTTGAACTGAGCTTTGAAATGTGAGTAAGAAATTTCTTCACTAATTTTAAAACTTTAACTTTTGTTTTTAGCCTAGATAAAATTATTTGCTTACTCAGGCTTTCCTTAAGTTAGGTATTCAGGAGAAAAGAAGGTTAAGGGACAAAAATGGAAATAGATATACCACCAACTATAATTATAATTAGGTTGGACAGAATTACTAAATATAGTAATTCATACATCAAAGAACTTGTGAAAACGACTGAATAAGCCCCTTTGGTGTGACCTGAGTTTCTTTAGGCAGGCCTCCCCAGGATTTGGGTACTGGTAGGATAATAATAATGGTCACGTCTCAAATTTCCTGTCTCTTTCTTATCTGCATAGGGGACCAAAATCAGTCCCAGGGAAAATCAGCCCACTCATCCCTGTCCAATTATTTCTAGAGAACCTAAAAGGGTATTTCCAACATTCTTATAAACAATCTTATCATTTTGAGATATGTAACTTGCCACAGTCAAACACTGAGAGAAGAAGTCAGTGAATGTGCTGAATGTTCATGACAAAAGTGCTGTTTCTTGGTGGTTTTCAAACTGCAAACACTCAAGATATCTACATGGCATGGCCTCCTCTGTAATTCTCTCCGTATTGCAAGAAGTGAGAAGAATATGTCTCTCCCTACTGTGTGCCAACAATTATCATGTTAGAACGAAGACAGAGTTGTCTCTCTGCTTTGTGCTCGTTGTATTCCAAAGTTACTTATGAAGATAATTCATTCAGTTTCTTTTTGGAGCATCTTGCTGGAAGTCAATTCTCCATGGATCGCTCACTTTTCTGCATATCTTGTGAGCAAAGGCACTGGCTGCCTTTGCTCTGGATTATCTTTTTAAGGATGTTTGTATGGCCAACAGCCTTGGAAAATATTGTGTCTCCCTCTGGAGAAGATGACAGATTTGTTTACTATCCTCTGTGGCAAAAGTCAGGAAGGCTTTCTGCCCATGATAAAAGATTTAGGTTCCCTAAGTTTGGGTTCTTCTCCTGTAACAAACCCCACTGCATATGCAGACTTCATCTAGCCCTTTTGGTATCCCCTGTGGGAATTGCAGCAAGGGGAATCAGTTCAGACATGCTGGCTACTGTGCTGTGAATAATAAAGTCCTTCGTCTCTGACCTAGGAGTCTCATTTCTTCTGCCAGCATCCATGAAACTGTGACAAGTTAACTTATTAGCTTGCAAGTAGGATAAGGTCTCAGATGTTTCAGAGTTGTTGACACCCCTTTCACTACATAATTCAAACAGAAGTCCTTGGACAAGAACCACTGTTTAAGACAGACACCATGTTGTCATTGGCTACTCTTCCTGGGTGGCCCCCAACTAGTCTGGCAGAGTGCAGGTGCTAGGACCTGGCCATTTCTGCTCAGTGAGGGACTCAATCCCACGGATAATCTTTGCTCCAAAGCTCCGGATAATCTTTGCTCCAAAGCTCCCTGTTGGGTTGGCTGAGAGTTTGTCAGATCTGTAGGCTTTCCCTGCCCAATACAATTCCTCTGTCTTTTATATTTCACAAGTGTTACCCCAATGAATTGCCTATACTTCCAATTCTGTCTCAATGTCTGCTACCCACAGAACCCAACTGATATGCTTGTCTCCAGGCACAAACTCCAAAACAAGACTTTCTTCCTCCTCTGAAAGCACCCCATTTGAATCAATTCATATACATTAACATCTCACAGACATACCTAGGTTCTCCCAACATTCCCAGACACATTAAATTCCCAGTTTAGGCTCCAGTTGGAAATTCCATTGAATAAAATATGCACAATATAGCTTTGTGTATTAAAAATTATTGTCAGGATCTATTAGGCTCATGAAACCCTCTTTTAAGATTAACATGTATAATGCATTTATGTAAGATTTGAAATCCAGTCTTAAATTTAGGTGCTTATATTAATAGTAAATTAGTATGTACTATATTTTAAATATAAGATGCCATTAATTACAAGAATGCTATTAAATATTTTTAAGAAAAGCAAAGGATGACCAATTAATCTATTACACAATTCTAAGATGCCATCTATTATAATACAAATTCCAATTTCAGAGATATTAAAATGTTAAAAAATTTGTATCTTAGATTCAATTAAATGTTGTATTAGATGATCTTAGAGTTTTCCTGGACTCAGAGATTATTTGTACATTTCTAAAACTTTAAGCACATATTACTAAAGGAAGGATCCTCAATTCCAGAACGATTTTGCTTATCATGTGGTAATTCACAAATAGGTAATATTTAATTTAATTAATAACCAAATATTGGACAGCAATCAAGTGATTTTTTTAAAGTTTCAAGCTTAATAAACATATAAATGTGGTTTACACTATGAAAGTGGTATGTAATAGAATATTTAACATTCTTTTTTGAAAAGTTCAATAATCTAAAAATTATTATAATTAAATCCACCTTCTAACTCATGAGGTATGCCATTTCTAATATTGGAATTGGAATGGAACTAAGATATTGTTGAGTCTCATTCTCTTATTTTTCTGAAGATCAGCATGAAGCCCGGGGGTGGAGGTGTATTTCCTCATTGGTGGTTAATGATAGAGCAGAACCAGAGCCTTCTGCCAATGAGCCCAGGGCTCTCTCCACTACATCACCACGCCAGACTCCAGACCATCACACCACCTGCATTGGACAAGACTTTCTAAGGCTGCTCCGAGAAAGAGCATCTTCCTCCCTTAGCACACCCAAGAATGGTCTTTTCATTGCCATAAGTAATGTGTAAGCAAACAAAATAGCATAGGCCTAGATCTAAAAACAAACAAACAAAAAAAACCCAGAGAGAATGCTTTTTTAAAATTTATTTAGTTCTTCTTCTTTAACCATGACCCTTGTAGGAGATGGTTGGGATCTGCCAGCTCTGTAAAAGAGACAAGACTGCTAGAGCTAGGGCAGAGTGAAGGAATTTGTGGACTGAGGGTATGCAACTGCGGGGAATTATTGAGGCAGGCCCATGAGGAGATTAGCCACTTCTTCCCATGGAGCCAAGTCTCTTAGATAGGGGTTGCCACAGAGGATAAGGAAATTGATAGGAAATAGAGAGAATAAAAGAATACACAGAGACAAAGGTATAGTTTATAGTTTTATGTAAAAAGATCAGATATAACACAGCGGGGTACTTAGGAGACTGGCGTATCCCCGTGAACGTCCAGCAATATGGTTAGATTCACACAGGTTTTTATAATCACAGATATCAATTACCAATTGTCAGGGTAATACATTTACATATCGGGGAATGCAGTTGCTAGGGGAGACAGATAGTGAGTTGGGGTCAAAAGTCCTCTCAAAGGCCTTCTAATCTATCTAGGTGAACAAACAGGTACGAAGTCTTTCAGGGACTAACTTCTAAGTTTTAAGAGGTAGTTGTCAATTAGCTAAAGTATAACAAAAGAGGTATAGTGACCCTCCATTTCTTTGATCTAGTTATTGTGGACTTAGAAGTAGACAGACAGGAGAGAGCAGGAAGCTCATCTCTATAAAACAGGTTGTTTATAACCACCAGGACGCATCTCTGGGCAAAGAATACTCATTGTCTCTGGCTCCCATCC
>CAUYPO010123012.1:0-54720 GCA_963574435.1 Cheirogaleus major | reverse complement strand
TTGGCCAATTAATTTCTTTCTATTTTTAGTAGAGATGGGGTCTCGCTCTTGCTCAGGCTGGTTTCGAACTCCTGAGCTCAAACGATCCGCCCACCTCGGCCTCCCAGAGTGCTAGGATTACAGGCGTGAGCCACCGTGCCCGGCCCCTGGTATATTTTTTGTATTTTTTTTCTTCCTCCTCCTCCTTCCTACCTTCTATATTTTTTAATGTAAATGTGTATGTGCATACACACATTTTTAAACCAAATTGGAATTATACATACATTCAGCTGCATGCTGGTTTTCCTTTTAGTGTATTGAGAACATTTCCCCACATTATTAAAAATCTTCAAGTGCCTAATTTAAAAAAATTATTAGATATACTGCACATGATGTACAATTTACCATTTTAAAGTGTACAATTCAAAAGTCTGTGTAACCATCACCACTTTCTAATTCCAGAACCTTTTTTTAATTACTCCAAAAAGACCCCACCCTATATCCATTAGCAGTCACTCCCCATTTCCTCCTCCCCGAAGCCTCTGGCAAGCACTCGTCTACTTTCTGTCTCTATGGATTTGCCTATTCTGGGCATTTAATGTAAATGGAATCATATACAGGAATATGTGGCCTTTGTGTCTGGCTTTTTCTACTTAGCATAATGTTTTCAGTATTCATTCATGTTGTAGCATGTATCAGTATTTAACTTTCCTTTTTATGGCTGAATAATATTCTATTGTATGGATGTACAGCATTTTGTCCATTAGTTGATGGACATTTAGGTTTTCTTCCATTTATTGGCTGTTATGCCTAATGCACCAATGAACATTACACATTTTTGTGTGAATATGTCTTTTCGCTTCTCTTAGATGTATCCCTAGGAGTAAAATTGCTAGATCATATAGTATCTCTCTCTGTGTTTAACACTTTGAAGAATTGCCAGACCGTTTTCCACAGTGGCTACACCATTTTACATTCCTACCAGCAATTCTATGAGAATTTCAATTTCTCCACATCCTCAGCAACACTTGTATTTTCTATTTTTGTTGTTTTATTATAGTCATCCTAGTGTGTGTGAAATGATACCTCATTATGGCTTTGATCCACATTTCCCTAATAATTAATATCTTTTCATGTGCTTATTGGCTATTTTGTCTATTTTTGGAGAGCTGTCTATTCAACTCTTTGCCCATTTTTTAATTAACTTATTTGTCCTTTTATTGTTGAATTTTAAGAGTTCAGGATACTATATTCTGGTATACGATATAGAAACTAGACTCTTGTCAGATATATGATTTGAAAATATTTGTTCCCATTTGTGGGTTGTCTTTTTATTTTTGTGATAGTGCCCTTTGATAAACAAACGTTTAATAATTTGATGAAATACAGTTTATCTGTTTTTCTTTGGTTACCTGTTCTTTTGACATTATATATAGCCTAATTTTAATAGTTGCATAATATTGTATAATATGGCTGAATACCATATTTACTTAAAAACCTTATACACTTAAGTTTTCAGGGTTTTTTTTTTTTTTACCATTAATGCTCTTGCTGTGAATATAGTGTACATAAATATTTCATTGCATCTCTAATTTATTTCTGTATTGACAGATTCCTAGAAGTGGGTATAAAGGGCATAAACATTGAAAAATTTTCTTTCCTCTACTATCATGAATTTCTCATTCTTTTTTATTTGTCTATAATTATACAACTGATATATAAACTAGTTCTGGTAAAACATTCAAACAGTACAAATAAGGCATACCCCTCACCACCCCCTCAAATTCTCATGTCTCTCCAAGGACATTTTTATTGCTTTAGATGAGCTCTAGATAACTTCTAGATTATTTACCAGATTACTTCCCTGAAAGGTTTTACCGGTTTATGTTTCCATCAGTACTGTGTGGGCACCTATCTCATTGCTCCCTTTCCTACATTTATTAACGCAAGTAGTATTTTTGTAATAATAGCAGCTAACACTTAGCATTTACTGTTGACAGTAGTAACTTTGCTAAAGAAATTCAGATGCATTATCTCGTTTGGTCTTCACACCAAAACTGTAAAGACCTTAAGGCTCAGAGGGATTAAAGTGACATGCCCAAGGTCACTGAGTATGTGTTCAAGTTAGTCTGCCTAATTGGAGTCCATGATCTAAAACTACTGCTTCCCAATAAATTTTATCATTGAAAAACTTTTCCAATTTGATGCTTTAATTTGCATTCTTTAATTATTTGTGAGGGTGAATGTTTAATCAGTTTATTGGCTTTTTATTTCTGTTGTGAATTATGTTTTTTCTTTCTAAAATTTTAAACAATTTTAAATGTTAATTTTTTCTTTACTGACTTGTGTAATCTTTCTATTCTAATAATACTAACTACTTATTTTTCAGTTCTTGTATGACAAAGTATTCACTGGTTTATCATTTATCTTTTAGTTTTGTTGATGGTGTTTTTATTAAAGCTTACATTTTTATATAGTCAAATCTATTGCTCATTTGTGAATTTCTTCTGTTTCCTTTATGTGTAGAAAGGCCTTTTCTATCCTGACCTCAATTAAGTTTTTACTAATATATTACTTTTTATTTTATTTTTTTAAGAGACAGGGTTTTACTATGTTGCCCAGGCTAGAGTGCAGTGGCTATTCATATCATGAAGTAGTGCGATCATGTCACACTTCAGCCTTGAACTCCTGGCCTCAAGCGATCCTCCTGCCTCAGTCTCCCAAGGACCGGGGACTACAGGCACACTCGGATGCACTTGGCTATATTACTGTTTAAATATCTTAGTCACTTTAATTTTTTTGTTGTTGTTGAGTCACAAATTCACCTTACAGTTCTAATGGAAGTGGTTTTGGATATTTGCAATCTTGTATTTCCTGAGACACTTTGGGGCAGTTTTATGGCTTGATACCGTGTTTCCCCGAAAATAAGACAGGATCTTATATTTATTTTTGCTCAAGAAGACACCCTAGGACTTATTTTCAGGGGATGTGTTATTTTCCCCTCAAAGCCTCAGCTTGCAGCACGAACAAGATGGCCGGGACCCGGCGGGGGAGCCGACCTTGTTGGTGGGGCTGCCCGCACCTTTCTGGTCACCTCTGGAATAGTAGCTGTCACGATGGGGCAGATGAGAAGGGCTGCTCGTCTTCTTTACCGCTCCGCGACAAAATGCATGGGTTGTGCAGACACACTGCGTAGCCACGCCATCACTAGGTCTTATTTTCGGGACAGGGCTTATATTGCGCAAATGCTTAGAAATCCTGCTAGGGCTTATTTTATGGGTAGGTCTTATTTTCGGGGAAACACGGTAGTTATTTTCTCATTGAAAGAGCTATCAGTGGCTGATACTTTAATCAGCATTCAAAAAAAAAAAAAAAAAAAGAAACCCGGTAAATAGGCTGTATACATACTTAGTGCTTCACCAGTTTGTGCAATACATGGAAGCCTTGCCCACATGGGCCGTTGTGTGTACTTAGGAGTTTGGTATTTTGGTTCAAGTAGTGGCTCAGAAACCTGGGTCCTGGTTCTGGCCTTGCTATTACCTAGCTATATGACTTGGTAGGTCACTTAATTTCTATCAATTTTTATCTGTGAAATGATAGGGCTGATTTACGTAGTCTCTAGGAGTCTCTAATTGCATAATTTTAATTTTTATTATCCTTCTGATAAGGAATCATTTCATGTATGTTTGGTATTGATAAATTTTTTTAAGTTTTAATTGGTGATGAGTGGCCTGAAGGAAGTCAGAGTAACAAGTGGAAGAAGTGTGGGAGAAAGGAGTTTGTGGGGTACAGAGGGAAGGGGAATGAGGGTTGAGTCGGCTACAGCCGACTGTACATCCAGCTACAGAGGATGGTCAGTGACCCAGAAAGAAGCTAGAGGGGGCTAAGTTTGAAGTGAGTTGGAGCTTCCTTGGGCTCAGGCTCCTTGAGGTAGTTCTGATCAGTAGTTCTGATCTGCTGTGGGCAGATGTCCAGAGCACTGAAAGAAAAGCTTACAGCTAGGGCCAACAGGAGGGTGCTCCTTGCATTCCGAGAGAGGGAGGGACTGGAAAATTAGCACATGATCACTGCTATTAGACACGTGCAAAAGGTTATCTTAAAGCAGAGGTCAGCAATGCAACTATATCAAAAGGGTGACTGCGGAGCCACAGAAGAGTCCAGAACTGGGTGATGGAAGGAATAAGACAGAATGGCAGTTGGCAGTGTATGCTTACGCTCAGACCGTCCCCGCACAGTTTGGGGGCCAGGCATTTACTTTCGTGGCAGACAGTTGCACCAGGCTTCCACTAAATGTTGCTTGCATACAGCTAACTCCCTTTGCTCTCTTCTGCGACTCCTAAGAAGCTTTCTGATGATATTTGATCTTGGCACCTGGATTTTTTCCACAGACAAATGCAAAGAATAGGCATATTTCACCTTGTGAATTAATGAATTGACTTTCTGATTTGTATTTCTTTGGAGTTTAGATAGTGTGATCCAACCTTCCTGAGTCCAATTAACTATGAGACTTTGACAGGATAGGGTTTCTGTATCTGCAAGGTTGACAATGAAACTGGACCTTTTGGTAAATTAAGTTCAAGCCATCTTGGGAAGTCTCTTGGCAGCCAGCCAGCCAGCCCACGAGTCGGCCTGTTCCAGCGGCGACCTTGCCCAGGTACTCATCTCCATCCATCTGTTAGCAGAGACCAGCAGAAGAAACAAGGGGCCTCAAATGTAGGTGCTCCTGTCAGGCCACCCCGCAGTACATCCCTGTCTGTGAGAGGACTGGGGAATGATAGCAGTGAGCCCAGAACCCCTGTCAACCAGAGACACGAAGGTGGTAGTTGAGAATGGGGAGCCAGTGAGGCACATCTGCGTATGGGCTATGCTCAGACTTGTTAGCTATGTGGCCTTGGGTAGGTTATATAACCTTGCTGGACATTTGTTTCCTCATCTATAAAATAGGGATCATAATGGTGTCTACCTCACAGGGGGGTTAGGGGAATTAAATGAGAAAGTGTATGGGAAGTGCTTGGCACAGTGCCAGGCTTTATTACTGCGACAGAGCAGTTGATGACCTCGCCAAAGGCATTCTAGAGATTCAAGGACATGACAAGGAGCAGAGACCAGTGGATTGGGCAGAAAAGATGTTTCAGTCGCCTCCTCTTCACTTTATTGATGAGGGAGGGATTCCCACCTGGGCTTACGGGATGGCTGAACGCTTGGCACTGTGGGCATATGAGCACCACAGCAGTTTGTTGGGCACATGTACTCACAGCCTGGAAGGGGAGGATACCACACACCACACAGGCCCTCAGGGTTGCACTTAGGGGCAGAGCAAACGACCAGGCTGTGCTGTGGGAGACCCTTTGTGTTAATAACATCAAGAGGGTGAGGCACCCCGGCTCCTGCCAGAGGATGTGACTGGCTTATTTGAATAATTTTGGGGGCTGGCTGGGGAACCAAAACCCACTTCCCAAGCATAAGCAGGAATTGCACCGGTCCCTTTAATAAGGAGCATTGTTTGGCTAGGGGACCATATCCACTTCCCCACAGGAGCAGAGTGGGGAGAGGTACTCGTTAGGCTGTTTGAGGCAGTCCCGATTTTACCAGATGTCAAGACAGCGTATAATATTGAGCTTTAATTTTAGGCTTTACACCACAAAAGAGAATATTAGCCTTGAAATGCTATTTAATATAGCTTTCAAGGGATCTGAGTAGGAGCCCATGGGAAGACAAGTAGAGTTGTCTGATTCTGTGTGGGAAGACAGATGCCATAGTGGCTAGAAGGGAGATGTCACAGTAGGTCATGAGCCAGTATCTCTTCACTGAATTCAGTTCAGCAAACATTTATTGATTGGCTGTATCATCTAGATTCTTCCAAGGCTTCACTAGGTCCATTTGGCCACTTCACTATAGATCAGGAGCAGTTTGACCTGGGACAAAGGCCTGCTTGCTGGATTTAGTTACTTTGGCAGCAGCCAGGGAAGCTGGGCTGGTCCTGGAAGTTGCTGGACTGCATTCCACAGGAGTTTGGGTTGGTACCAGGAGGCCACACAGAGCTATTTGGCCAATGCCTGGTTTTAGAATTCTCTATATTGTGTAGATTTATTCCCAGAGCTACTCCGGAGTTTTGTTTTTCTGTCCGGAGCCAAGGGCAGATACAAAAGGGAGAGATTTGAGGATGACTTGTGACTTTTTAGAAGTTATTTAAAACATATTTGATATGATTTGAGAATAGGCAATGTCATGTAGTACTTTGCCATTCAGAGAGTTCCTTGAACCAACAGCATGTGTGTTACCTGGAGCTTATTAAAAATGCAGAATCTCAGGCCACACCCAGAACTTTTGAATCATAATCTTTTCACTGACAAGATCCCCAGGTGATTCTTATGCACATTTAAGTTTGAAAGGCTAGGCATGGTGGCTCACACCTGTAATCCCAGCACTTTGGGAGGCCAAGGCAGGAGGATTGCTTGAGCCCAGTTCAAGACCAACCCGAGCAATATAGTAAGACCCCCGTCTCTACGGGGGAAAAAAAATTAAAGTTTGAGAAGCTGTTCTAGTAGGTAAAAGGGCATGAGCTTCTTCGGGTCAGGCAGACCAGATGAAAATTTCATTTCCTCTAGTGATTTGCTATGTGTCCTTGAGCATGTTACTTAACCTCTCCACTATCAGGGTATTTATTTGGAAATTGGGTTTAACTATCTTGCTGGGTTGTTAGTATTAAAGGGGGCAATATGGAAAAAGTACAAATAAACATAATAAAGTACTTAAATATCAGAAGCTATTAGTGAATATTAGATAAGTAATATCCTAGTATAATTTGGTAGAATATGAAAAAAGAGAGCAGGATATCATTAGGGCTAACTTTGTCATGAGGTATGGATTGGTAATTGAGAAAAAATGTGGTCTCCTGAGCAGATGGGGCAGTGGGTGTGGTTGGCTCACTGACCACTTCCCTCAGGGTGAGACTATAGGTGCTCATGTTAAGTAACCAAAAGTTGACAGCTGTGCTTCTTAATGGCCGAGCTCTTGGAAGGGAGAATTAGTTGCAAAAATAGTAGCTAAGTCTGACCATCCAATGAGGCCTTTGTGTTATAGAAGAAAGAACCTTGTCTTAGGAATTGAGACCTGGGCTCAGTACAAATTCTGTCCTGTATTAACTCTGTGGCCCTTAACAAGGCAGTTAATATCTCTGAGCCTTAGTCTTCATCTGTAAAGCAAGGATAAGTGGGATTAGGAGCTGTAAATCCCAATACATAAGCAAAGTATTATTTTCTCAGCATCATCCCTTCTTGGTTCCTATGAGAGTCCTCTAGACAGCCTCGCAAATCCCCAAAGGTGAATTTTATGCCTGGTTCAGCCCCTTTAGAATCTTCTGTGCTGGAGTTCTTCAGAGCTATTTTGCTACCTGGATTTTCCAGTGACCAGGATATACCTTAGGAAAGCAGACAGGCCATTCAGCTATTGCTCCAAATCTCAGGGATTGGAACTGATATAGATGAGCATTTGGGGAGGAATAATGATGACAGTGATGATAACATTAGAAAAAATGATGACAATACATATGAAGTCTGTCATATGGAATGTCAAATACAATAATCTGCCTCAGGCCTTCAGTATAAAAGAAGAGACCAAATGACAGCTGCTTTTGAACTTGAGAAATCTGGGCCCACTAAAAGCTACAGTCACCCCTTTCTAACCTCACCAATCCTCCTTGCATTCTCAGAAATAATTGCTAGGGTTCTCTTTTAACTTAACTGATTCCTTAGATACCTTACATTTTAAATCATCTTTTTATGTATAGCAAATCCCCCATTTCTTGTCTCTGAATGTGTGATCTTTGCTCTAATCGTATTGAGAGTGCCTGTTATTTCACCTGACTCGAGTTGTTTGTGAGACATTCTGTAGCCATGGGGTTAAAGCAGAGTACGATCAGAGAGCATCTCAGCCTCTCAGGACCTCAGTTTCCTCCATTAAAAGGGAAGGAGATTGGACTAAGGTCATTTGGTCATGTGACAAGAGTACGTGATAGATAAAGTAATGAACTCCTGTTCAGTGAAAGCAATGAATAGGTCTCTCCAAGGTCCCTTCCAGCTCTATGGTTCTAGCAGAGCCCAGGCATCAAGATAGAAGTCAAGATTTTATTTAGGAGCTAGGGATTATCAATAGCAACAATAAAACAATACTTAAAGCAGGTAAGATTGCATCGAGCCAGGCCAAAAGAAAGATGTCTGAGATCATGGGGTAGGTGTGTCCAAAGGAGGGTGCAGAGGAACCAGAATCAAGGACCTTGGTCAAGAATTAGAATGGCTTTTCTCTCTTTGATATTGAAATACAGAAATCCTCAGGCAGAGTGTCCAGCTTTTGCTCTGTGAATCTCCAATTGTTTATTGGTAGACAGTGTATGTATAGGAAGCCTGTTACTCATTCCTGGTGCTAATCTTCCCTTGTTAGTCCATCCCACCTGACACTGGTAGTGCTCTGCTTTGATTGTGCTGTTCCCACTTCAGAAGCGCCTTTATCAAACAGCAAGTGTAAGTTCCTCTGCTCATTATCTGGCCTTGTGCTCTACACTTCCTCTTACGTGGGTGTTTTTGGAGACCCACTGTAGCCAGCCCATGTTAATCATGGTAGTGGTGACAACGACTTATTGGTGCCTTTCCAAAGCCAGGTGCAGTGCCAGTTGCCTTGCACATATATTATTTCCAGCATACATGCCAAGTGTGCTGCTGCAGGGCCTAGATTTGTATTTCTCCCTCTGTCTGTAGTTCTTCACCTTTTCAGCCTTGTCTGTTGAAATTAAACCTAACTTGCATTACCAGCGCCAGCCCTTTCCCTTTCTTGCTGCTCACTGGGATCAGTCTTTTTTTTGTTTTTTTCCTCTTCTATCCACTTCCTTTCCCTCTTCTTGTCTCTTGTGGATTGAGTCCTTTTAAGAGTTCTGTTTTTGATCATTCCAGTGTTGGGTCAGCTTTGTTACCTATGGACAAGGATCTTGTTTTATATTTCACTTGTCTCCCACACGGCACCTAGCAATGTGCTGAGTAAATGGTGGGCACTTGTCCCGTTAATAGTTGTTGGTTGACATGTGTGTATTGCTGGCTGAAGAGTTATGGGAAAATAAGTACCGTAAATCAGGGAATAGCAGGTTCAGTTCTCTGAGGCACAGAAAACAGCCCCTTACCCTCTGGGAGTGGCATCAAAGGCTTTTGCATGAGGGCTTTGCTAGGGAACTTGCCAGCAACTGTGGATTTCAGAACATCTACTTTAATTAAGCAATGAATATCGAAACTGTAAATCTTTAGTATTATTTTCTTCCCTGGTCATTAATGGGATTCCACGTTTCTTGCAAACTATGGCTTAGTTCTCACTTTTCCTTTTTCTGGTTTTTCTCATGTGTGTGACTATTATTTCTTTGTAACTTAGAGAATCCTCAAACTTTCAAATCCTTTTTGGAAATAGAGTAAAAATTTAAATAAATATTCTTTGTGCTCCTTTTAGAAAGCTGGCCTAGTTTCTACTTTGTGTTGAATTCCCATTTGTGTTTTGGGTCATTATGCAGTACTTGGTTCAGCCAATTAAGTTTCTTCTAAGTATCTTTATTCTATATCAGTATAGTCTTTTCTTGAGGCTTTAATATTGTTCCTTTGAGGAACATCCATCTTTCTGGTGTTCTTCTGTTGCTTAAACGTTCTTCCCATGGGACCTTTGACAATTTTCTGAGCTTACCAATTTCAGTAAGTGCTTAATAACATAATTTAGGTTCCTTCTATACATGAGTCTACAGGACTTAGAGATTCCAACATGCAATGTTCCACTATAGTTTCTTACCTATGAAAAGCACAGTTTCACCATGTTATATCATATTCTGTCTCCTCCATTTAACTTCCTTGCAAACTGAATTAGGCAGAAACCCAGTAAAATGTATGTTAGAGGCTTTTACATTTCAGTTGTGAGATCAGCAAAGTATAGTTTAACCTCTATAGTGTATTTCAGTAGTCTCCAAATCACTAGTGTCTCCCCCGTGATTATATATATTTATTTAATAACAGAATTCTGTACCTGAAAGTAGTCTATGAAGATTATATAGTTAATAGTTTATTTACAGATAGATACTTAAGCTATCAAGTCAGATGGCTAGTTTCAAAACTGTTTAATGGGATGATTTCACAGTCTCTCTTGGTAAACAGTAACAAGAGCTAAGGCAAATAGTGCTTACTACATACCATGCACTGTTTTAAGTGTAAATATACTCACATACTAATAAGCAACATATAGCTGACTTTTAAGAAATCCAATCAGAGGATCTCTGTCTTTTAACAAGAAAGATTAATGTTTCTTGATTGTGATGACAAATACATTTGGACTTATTCCTGCCATCTTTATTTGTTTTCTATTTATTGAAGTTTTCTTGCCTTCCTTTTTTCCTTTTCCTGCTTAATACTGGATTAAGTGGGAAATCCTTCTGGATTAATCACAATTTCTTTATTCTCTTTTATACCTCTTATTTGTAAATATTTATTTAGCTTCTATTCCCTTATATCCTTACATGTTAACAAACATACTTCACTTAACAAAGGCTAAAGTTAATTGGTATTTTTGTTGTCTTGTTGACTCTTAGAACATCCTAACTCTAGCCTCCTCTCATTTCCAAGTTGTTGATTTTTTATTTCAGAGAGGCAGTGGCTTACAGTGTTTAAGAGTACAAACCTCAGCACCAGACTGCCTGATTTTGAACCCCACCCTGTCATACATTAGCTGTGTGACCTTGGGTAAGTTGTGTAACCTTTACGGGCCACAGTTTTCTTATCTGTAAAATGGAGGTGATGAGTACCCACTTCATAGCGTTGTTGAAAGGATTAAATGAGTTAATTTATGCAAAACATTTAGAACAATGACTGGCACACAGCAAGCATTCAACATGTGGTCACTAGTGTGTGATTGTCATTATTTTACCTTGTTTTTAACCTTTCCATATCTGTTTTTAAATAGTTGATGCATTTTAGATATACCAACATAATTAGTAATTTTTTATTGAAATATAATTAACATATATTACAATGATCTTAAGTGTTGATTTGAAGAGTTTTGACAAATATCAGCTTGTAACCACCGCCCCAAATAAAATGTAGAACATTTCTATTCTCCCAGAAAGTTCCCTTCCCACACCACCCCCACCACCTCTACAACTACCACCCGATTTTTATTGCAGATTAGTTTTGCCTTTACTTCCGTTTCCTATAAATTGGATCATACAGTATATACTGTTTTGTGTCTGGCTTCTTTGACAAAATGTAATATTTTTTTATGATTCATCTGTGTTGTTGCATGTGTAGTAGTTCATTATGAGAAATTGCCAAATAGTTCCTCAAGTAGTTTTACCATTTTACACTTCCAACAACAATGTATGAGAGTTCTAGTCGCTCAACATTCTCACCAACTAACTTTTATCAGTCTTCCTGATTTTAATGATTTTAGTAGATATGATGAGGTTTAGCAATTTTTTTGCTTGCTACTTGCTATTTTTTTCTTACATACTCTCCATTCTTTCTGGTTCCATTTCCTTCTTACAGTAATTCTTTCAGTGACAGTCTATGAGTCTCTTATATTAGTTTGAAATTCAGTCTCAAATGTAGTTTATCATCATAAAGATACTTAATTGATTGGTATTTCCCTTAATATTTGAAAACTGTTACTTCATATTATTCTGACATCTATTGTTATTAATAAGTTTGTATCAGTCTAATTGTCATTCTCTTGTGTAAGTAATATCTTTTTCTTTGGTTTACTTAAATTTTTCTTTCTGTGTTGATATTTTGAAGTTTTTCTTCATGAGACTCATGTCTGTCTTTAATTCTAGAAAATTTTCAGAAATTATGTTTTCAGATTGCTTCTCCCACACATTCACTATTGTCTCCATCTGGAATGCTGAGTAGATGTATGTTCAACCTTCTCATTCTATCTTACATCCCCCTTAACCTTTCTTTCATATTTTCTCTCTTTTTAACTCTCTGGTACCTTCTGAGCAATTTTCTCAGACTTCTTGTCCTAATCAATGATTTTCTCTTTAGCTATATCTAATCTATTTAATTTATCAGTGGATGGATTTCAGTGATTTAATTTTTTACTCCTAGAAGTTGTTTTGGTCCTTTATCATTTCTTCCTATTCTTTTTTTCGTACTATCTCGCTCTTTCATTATGGCATTCTTTCATTTTGCTTGTTTATTAAATGAAGCACAATTAATTTCTAGCATTTTTACAGTATTCTATAATTTTTATAGTTTTCAGTTCTTCAAGATGCTGTTTCTTCTGGGTCTAATGACTTTCCATCATGGTAAAGTTAAATGACTCCTTTCCTCATATGACTTTTTATTTCTTGCCTTTTGGTGGGGGAGAGGGTAGGGACCTTCTTCTTCTGTGACACTCCAGCATTTATCTATCAGGGTAGAGCCCTTCTTATTTTATGCTTTTCCCTCACATCTAACTCTTGTTCCTATTCCCCTATCCCTCATGGCATCTACTCTAATGTATTTGATAAAATGTCTTTGACTGCCTATGTAGCCTTATCTAATATATAGTATTATTTTGATCATGTGTTTGTAACTATAAATAGTATTATACTCTAGAGCTCATCCTGTTTATTTTTTCACTCAGTACTGAATATTTACAATCTATTCATGTTTCTGTCTGAATAGCTAGTTGTTTCTCCTGTCTAATGCACTATATTCCATAGTGTACATCTGTACATTTATTTACACAGTCTTTTAGTGATGGGCATCTAAATTACCTCTCATCTCCCTAGGACCACAAACAATGGCCCAGTGATCTTTCTGGCCATATTTCCTTATGGACTTGCATGAGAATTTTTCCAGGATACATATACTGGAAGATGATCTCTGGGTCATGAGGCACATATGCACAATTTATCTCACTAAATATTATCAGATTGCGTTTGCAGAACAGCTGTATCAATTTATCTACCCACCAGTGATGCTCTGGATTCAAATCTAGGTTTTACCATATGTTATTGTGAGACCTGGAGAAATTATTTAACCTCTCGGGGCGTTAGTCTCCCCATTAGTAAAAGGGGATAATAACAGTGTCTGCCTCATCAGGTTGTTAAGAGGATAAAATGAGTTAATATCTTTAAAGCATGTAAAACATTTCCTGACTATAATAGACATCAAATAAATGTTAGCTACTATTATTATCATAACAACTACTATTACTACTTGTTAGCCAATTTACCTGTTTTTATCCCCTTGAATTTCAGTTTTTTTCTAACATTTATAGGAAAAGAATATACAATTTCTTGTATATTCTAGATATTAATTCCTTGTTGCCTTTAAACTTTGCAAATATTATCTCCCATTTCTGTCCTTTGTCTGTTAATCTGTCTATAGAGCTCTTTGACAAAAACTTTTAATACCTATGTAGTCAAATTTATTCTCTTTTTTCAACTTTTGGAACATTGTTGAAGAAGTCTTTGCCTACCATTGCTTCAAAGTCCCCCCCTGACATTTTCTACTGTTAGCTTTTATAGATTTAATTTTTAGGTCTTCCACATATAGTTTGTAATAATGAGCCTCTTTTCTATGTTTTTATTTTTTTCCTATGTGAATCTCTATGCTTTGGGTTATGGAAGTAATTTTGTTTTTTCTGCTACATGCCAGAGACCAGTTTTTAGGTTAATTTCTCAGCTCAAGAATCCTGTATGATACAGTGTCAGTTTGGATCCCACACCTCTGTTTGGCATAGCCTACATTTTAGATTTCTTATCGGTGCCTTTTCTCTTATTCAAGGCCTAGATAATTAGCAACGTTTATTACCATTTCCCTGAGCCAGAGAACAGAGATTTTTTAGACTGCGTATCAAGGAGAGATAGGTGTTCGAGGCTCTGGGCTTTATGCAAGGGTCTCAGTTGTAGCTCCCCCACCTTCTACCTACCCGAAGCTACATCTGCAGTCTTTATGTGAGCATTAATGCTTCCTCCTCCAAGCCCAGGGATTGTACAGGAATTTGAAACCCCTGTGGGCCAGCATGGTCTCAACTCCCACTGACTGTTCTGGCTTTGATTTTGATGTCTCTTTCATTTCGGGTGCCTGGGGATTTCCTCTTTTTTTCTTTTTTTTCCCCCTCCCCTAAGCTTGACTATGTATTTAAAAGCATTTTTATTATGTTTTGTCTTCATTTCTGTGTGTTTGTAGTGGGAGAAAAGACCCGTTTACATCAGCTCAGTGTGCCATTTTGCCACAAGTCTATTCTTTAATTCCTATTAATCTCAGCAATTTTTTTTTTTTCCGGAGACAGAGTATTGCTCTGTTGCCTTGGCTTGGGTGCGGTGGTATCATCGTAGCTCACTGCAACCTCCTCAAACACCTGGGCTTATGATCCTCTTGTCTCAGCCTCCCGAGTAGCTGGGACTATAGGCGCGTGCCACTACGCCCGGCTAATTTTTCTATTTTTTGTAGAGATGGGGTCTCACTCTTGATCTGGCTGGTCTCAGACTCCTAAACTCAAGCAATCCTTCCACCTTGGCCTCCTAGAGTGCTAGGATTACAGGAGTGAGCCACTGCCCCCGGCCTAATCTCAGTAAATTTTCAACTTTCTGCGTTGCCAACTTAGATTCATTATGTAGTCCTTGACCACCAATGATTGTTTTTGGCCTTAACTATCCCCAGTCTCCTTTCATTGTTCAAGCTATAACCATCCTTTTAGTATCTGTATATTGGTACTAATTTGGTTTGATTTTTTTTAACTTTGACTCATTGCTCATTCTGCTAAAGTTGTTCTATTATTTTCTCTTCTAATTTAGTTGTTAACAAAAACATTCAACAGCTCTGACCACAAAGTCTTATAGTTAATGTTTAAAATATCTTCTTCTCCATCTTTGTGGATCTGATTTTTTAGTCTGATATGGATACCCTCCCCAGAAAAATGACTATAAAACAACCTTTTAAGTTTTATTTTGTCTTGAAAATATAATCCCAGTCGCTTGTTTCTTATAAAAGAATGTTTAAAAAGATCTAATGTATGTCTAGGTAAGTCTTTTGATTTACTGTAATCCATAAGGCTTATGTCCTGCTTTATGAAAAATATCCCATTATGTTGATATAATTTGTTCTTCAGAAAAACCTCATCAGTGCCTGTTTATGCTTTCTGTCATTTACAAATTGAATTGTTCTGATTTTTCCTCAGATATTAAATGTTAATTTAAAAATTTTCAGTTATCCGTTTTTTCTAAAGATAGCGTCTACTTTTACTTGTTTTAAATCTTACGAATTTTTTTCTTCTTTCCATAAATACCAAGAGATACAAATTTCAGTCCTGTTCCTGCTGCTACTATCATGGCAGCAATTCATGTAGCCCTTAGGACTGTTTCTTCATCTGTTTAAAAACATATATGCCTTTTTGTAATACAGATATTAAAACAGAACTCAAACAGTATGGCTAGGCGGTCTCAAAGATCTTCTTTGAGCAAGCTGAAAAAAATTATATAACACATGAATGATCAACAATGTTAGGTGCCATGGTATAGATGGGATTTGGGGTAGTTACAGCTGAAAAATTTATATGCATTTTAGAAATTTTTTATTTTAATTAATATACTTTATATTTAAGAGCAGTTTTAGATACAGACAAAATTGAGCACAAAGTACAGAGGGTTCCCATGTCTCTCCCCACCCACAGCCACACTCCTGTGCCTCTTTCCGACACATTTACAACCTTCTCCACCATCCATGTCTGGTACTATAGTGATACATTTCTTACAATCGATGAACCTATGTTGACACATCATTATTACCCAAAGTCCGTAGTTTACATTAGAGTTCATTCTTGATGTTGTGTATTCTATGGGTTTTGACAAATGTATAATCACATATATCCACCATCATATATTCATGCAGAATAATCTCACTGCCCTGAAAATCCTCTGTAATTTGCTTATTTATGCCTTCCTCTCCCCTAATGCCTATCAATCACTGGTCTGCATACTTTTACCTTTTCCAAAATGTCGTATTGTTGGAATCATACAGTATGTAGCTCGTTCAGACTGGTTTCTTTCACTTAGTAGTATGCATTTGAATTTCCTCCATGTCTTTTCATGGTTTGATAGCTCATTATCTTTTTAGCACTGAGTAATATCCCATTGTCTGGATGTACCACGGTTTATCCATTGTACCTACTACTTGGTTGCTTCCAAGTTATAGCAATTATGAATAAAGCTGCTATAAACATCATGTGCAGGTTTTTGTATGTACATAAGTCTTCAATTCCTTTGAGTGAATACCAAGGAGTATGATTGCTGGATCATGCAGCAAGAATATGTTTTAGTTTTGTAAGAAACTTCCAGACTGTCTTCAAAAGTGGCTATACTATTTTGCATTCCCACCAGCCATGAATGAAGATTCCTATTTCTTCACATCCTTGCCAGCATTTTGTATTGTCAGTGTTTTGTTGGATTTTGGTCATTCTAATGGGTGTGCAGTGGTATCTCCTTTTTTTTAAATTTGCAATTCACTAAAGACATACAATAATGAACATCTTTTCATATGCTTATTTGCCATCTGTATATCTTCTTTGGTGAGCTGCTTAGTCAGGTCTTTTGCACATTTTTTAATTGGGTTGTTCATTTTGTTATTGTTCAGTTTTAAGAGTTCTTTCTACATTTTGGATAATAGTCCTTTATTAGATATGTCTTGCAAATATTTTCTCCTAGTCTGTGGTCTGTTCTTGACTTGCAGAGCAAAAGTTTTTAATTTTAGTGAAATCCAGCTTATCAATTATTTCTTTCATCGTTGTGCCTTTGGTGTTATATCTAAAAATCATTGCCATACCCAAAGTCAAGATAACATAGGTTTTCTCCTATGTCATCTTCTAAGGGTTTATAGTTTTGCATTTTACATTTAAGTTCCTGATGCACTTTAAAGTATTTTGTGTGTGTGTGTGTGTGTGTGTGTGGCGAGTATAAGGTCTGTGTCTAGATTAATTTTTTTGTATGTGAATGTCAAGTTGTTATAACACCATTTTTTGAAAAGACTATCTGCTACATTATATTGTCTTTGCTCCTTTGTGAAAGATGAGTTGACTACATTTATGTGGGTCTATTTCTGGGCTCTCTATTCTGTTCCACTGATCTACTTGTCTGTTCTTTTACCGATATCACACTGTCTTGACTATTGTAGCTTTATAGAAGTCTTGAAGTTGAGTAGTATCAGCCCTCCAACACTGGTCTTCTCCTTCAATATTGAGCTGGCTATTCTGGGTCATTGGGAAGATCTGACACTCTGACAGTTGAGTTTTTCTATTCAAGAACATGGACTATCTCTCCATTTATTTCATTCTGTGATATCTTTCATCAGAGATTTGCAGTTTTCTTCATATAGATCTTGTACATATTTTTGTTAGGTTTATACCTAAATATTTCATTTTGGGGGGTACTAATGGAAATGGTAATTTGTTTTTAATTTCAAATTCTACTTGTTAATTGCTAGTATTAATAGATAAGAAAGCAATTGACTTTGGTATATTAATATTGTATCCTCTAACCTTGCTATAATCTTTTATTAGTTCCAGGAGGTTTTTTTTGTCAATTCTTTTGAATTTTCTACATAGACAGTCATGCCATTTGAAAACAAAGACAGTTTTATATCTTCCTTCCCAGTCTCTATACCTTTTATTTCCAGGAGTTTCAGTACAATGTTGAAAAGCAATGGTGAGAAGGGACATCCCTGCCTTGTTTATAATCTCAGCAGGAAAGCTTCTAGTTTCTCACCATTAAGAATGATATTAGTTGTTGGTTTTTTGTAGATGTTCTTTATGAAGTTGAGGAACTTCTTTATTTCTAGTGTGCTGAGAGTTTTATTTTATTATGAATGGGCATTGGATTTTTGCCAAATGCTTTTTCTGCATCTGTTGATACGATCATGTGATTTTTCTTCTTAAGCTTGTTAATGTGATGATTACATTGAGTTTTGAATGTTAAGGCAGCCTTGCATACATACCTGTGATAAATCTCGCTTGGTCATAATTTTTTTAGACATTGTTGAATTTAATTTGCTAATTTCTTTTTTTTTTTTTAATTTTTCAAGATAGGGTCTCACTCTGTTGCCTGAGCTAGAGTGCAGTGGTGTCATCATAGTTCACTGCAACCTAAAGCTTGCAATCTTCTTGCTTCAGCCTCCTGAGTAGCTGGAACTACACGTGTGCGCCACCACACCTGGCTAATTTTTTTATTTTTTGTAGAGATAGGGTCTCACTATTGCCCAGGCTGGTCTTAAACTCCTGGCCTCAAGCAGTCTTCCTGCCTCAGCTTCCCAAAGTGCTAGGATTACCGGTGTGAACCGCCATGCCTGGTCTGATTTGCTAATATTTTGTTGAGGATTTTTGCATCTATGTTTATGAGAAATATTGGTCTGTAGTTTTTTTTTCTTGTAATGTCTTTGGTTTTGGTATTAGGTTAATGTTTGCCTCAAAGAATAAATTAGAAAGTATTCTATCTACTTCAATCTTCTGGAAGAGTTTATAGAAAGTTATTATTGATTCATTTTCTTTAGTAGATATAGGCCTATTCAGATAGTCTATTTCTTCTTGTGTGAGTTTTGGCAGATTGTGTCATTCAGGAATTGGATCATGTCATCTAGGTTTTCCTAATTGTAGACATAGAGTTGTTCTTAAATTCCTTTTATATTTTTAATTGCCATGGGGTCTATAGTGATATATCCTCTTTTATTTCTTATATTAATAAATTGTATTGTTTCTTTTTCTTTCTTTGTTAGCATGGTCATCTTTGATTTTCTCAAGTTTGAACAAAATACGCCTAATCCTAGTGTTTTTGGCTTTTATCCTGAGCTTGGTGTTTCCTGAGCTTCCTGAATCAGTGAGTTGGCATGTGACATCAATTTGGGGGAAATTCTCAGTCATTATTGTTTCAGATATTGCTTTTGTTTCTTTCTCTCATCTCTTTCTGGTATTCTCATTTTGCATTAGTCATTCCTTTCATAGTGTTCCCACAGTTGGTAGATATTCTGTTCTGGGTTGTTTTTGTTTCAGTCTTTTTTCCCTTTTGCATGTTAGTTTTGGAAGTTTCTGTTGTTACATCTTCAAGCTCAGAGATTCTTTTCTTAATTGTTTCCAGTCTACCAAGGAGCCCATCAAAGGCAGTCTTCATTTCTGTTGTGGTATATGTATATTTTTTTATCTCTAGCATTCCTTTTTGATTCTTTCTTAGAATTTCTATCTCTCTGCTTACATTATCCATCTGTTCTTACATGTTTTCTACTTTTTCCATTAAAGCCCCTAGCATATTAATCATAGTTTTTATATACACCATAACAGAAACATTCTTGTTATATCTGAATCTCATGCTTGTCTCTTAACCATTTTTTTTGTTTATTTGTTTGTGTTTTTTGGTTTTTTTGTTTGTTTTGCTTTTTAGTATGTCGTGTATTAATAGTTTTTATTAAAAGGTGGACATAATGTACTGAGTAAATAGGCCTCTAGTGATGTGCTAGTACGGTTTGCGGGGAGAAGGGTTCTGTAATCCTATGATTAGGTCTCAGTCTTTTGGTAAGCCTGTGCCCCTGGACTGTGAACTTTAGAAGTGTTCTCCGGTGGTTTTGTGCATAGGTGGTAGGATAGCTGGAGGGGGCTGCAGTTGGGTATTTCTTTTTCCCCACATAGGTTAGGCTCTGATAAAACCATAGCAGGCTAGGCTCTGGTAAAATAGGTTCTCTTAAGGGCAGGCCTTGCTAAGAACAAAGTGCTTCGGTGTATTTTAAAGTGATTCCTTTTCCCCCTCCTCCTGCAGGAAGCAAGAGGGGAATTTTTCCCCGATGTTCATTGTGAGGAGTTGGTAGAGCTCTAGGAGATAAAATTCTTAGAAGTGTGGAGTCCCCATATGACCAGATCTCCCTGGAAATTTAACTCTCAGAGTTGTGTACACTGAGCCTCCAGCAATTCATCAGTTACAGTTCAGGTTTTCTTAACCTGGAACTTGTTCCTACAGAGGCTTTTGCTCACAGGTTTCTGTTTGTTGAGTTGTGATCTTCTCTGTCTGCCTGTCTGTCTCTAATTTTAGGGACAGTGGTTTGCCCTGTGACCTTCTCTCTCTGATGAATCTAAGAAGAGTTGTTGATTTTTCAGTGTATTTAGCTTTTTAATTGTTATTAGGACAAAGTGATGACTTCTAAGCTCCTTAAGACTGGAAACTTCAAGTGAGCTAATCTTAGCTCCTAAAGGAAATATTTTTATTTCTGTTTTAATCTGTCAGCTTCAAATGTCAGAAAATATAGAAAGGGAATCACCATAATCCTCTAACAAAGGCAATTACTTTTTTTTTTTGACATATATCTTTTTCCCCCTAGCGTATTTTTTTCTTATAAAGTGAGATTATACAATTTCCTCAAAAAGCTTTAAAGATAAGATCCTCAGACCCAAAATTGAACTAGATGTCTTCTCCCCTAAACTGTCTTTTCTTGTATTGTCTGGATCGTCTCATGACCTTCCCACTCACCAAACCATGAACCTGGGAGTTGTTTCTCTCCTTTCTTTACCTCTATTCAGTCCCTAAATCATGGCAGTTATACTTTCTGAATGTGTTTTTGGCTTCCTCCTACTACCACTTTTCCTGCTTGAAACCCTCATTGATTTGCCCCTGATCTCCTACAATAATAGAGCCTTTCTGTAGCATTATCCCCCTCAAATTCTGTGCAGATATCACTGAGGTGATATATTTTAAATGCATATCTGACATTGCGACTTGCTGGTTAAAGGCCTTCAAACCCTTCTATGGCTCCTCATTGCCTTTAGGATAAAATCCAAGCTCTTAAGCATGGCCTTTATATCGCTCTGTGGCCAAACCCCCTGCCTGCCTCTCCAGACTCATCTCTTGACACTCCCTATCCCCTGCTTTATGTTCCAGTAATAATCTCAGCTCCTAATCCTCCTCCCGCCACTACAGGATGTTTTCTTATCTGTGCGCCTCATGCAGCCTTCCCTGCCAGAACTGCCTTTTCCTCCCACTCTTTTTACCTCATCAGTGCGTCCATGTCTTATAAGACACTAGCCAGCTGTCACGTCTTCCTTAAAGCTTTACTCTAACTCCTGGATTCCCCTGTCCCCCAGACTCTGTTGTTACATTTCCTTTTAATTATGTATTCATTCTACCAACTAATCAACAATATTTACTTTAGCAGAATTTTAAGCACTGGAATACAGTAGATGATAAAATAAAGTTCCTACCCTAATGGAACTTACATTCTAGTGAGGGGAGATAGATAATAAACAACAATACAGTATGTCAGTAGGTGATAAGTGCTGTGATGAAAAACAAAGCAGAGTGGGGGGCAGGCTGTTTAAAGAACATGGTCAGGGAAGGCCTTACTAATAATATGGCCTTTGAGCATGGCCCTGGGGGAAGTGAGCCAGCCAGCCATGCAGAGATGGGAGGCAGTCCTGAGGCAGAGCATGCTTTGTGTCCCCCAAGGTCAGCAAGGAAGGCAGTGTGCTTAGAGCAGAATGAGTGAGGGAGAAAGTGTAGAAGATGAGGTTAGAGAGCCGATGACAGCCAGATTAGGAAGGGCTTTGTAGGCCATTATAAGAACTTTGACTTTTATTCTAACGCTGGGAGCCATTTGAAGCTTTTTGTGCAAAGAAGTGACAAGATCTGGCTGTGTGCTAAATAGATCACTCTGACTGCTGGGCTGAAGACAGGGTGAGGTAGAGGTAGAGGTGGCACTGGGGAAGGGCGGAGGCATGGAGACCAGTTAGGAGGTTGTTGAAATAAATAGTCCAGCTAAAAGGCGATGATGGCTCGGACTGACCAGAGTGGAGCCAGTGGAGGTAATGATAAGTGATTGGATTTTGGATATATTTTGAAGGTAGAACCAACAGGATTTATAAAGGATTGGATATAGGATATGAGAAAAAAACAACTCAAGGATGACTTGGTTTTTGTTCTGAACACTAGGACAGAATTGTGAAGTCAGGAGGGTGGCAGGAGAGTTTGGGATATGTTAAGTTTCAGAAACCCGTTAGGTTTCCGATTGGAGATGTTGAGTAGGTAGGTGGGGGTGTACATCTGGAATTCAGAGGAGAGGTCTGAGCCAGAGATATAAATCTGAAAGCCGTCAGCATTTAGATGCTATTTCAAAGTTGTGGTACCAGATAAGAGAGAAGAGGTGGGATGACTCGTCCTGGAGCACTCCAGACCTTAGAGGCCACAGTGTGGAAGAAGAGTCAACAAGGAAGCTGAGAGGACGGCTGATGAGTTGGCAGGAGAACCAAGGGAAAAATGCATGTTAAGAGGGAGGGAATGATGACCTCCCTGCAATGCTGCGGATAGACTGAATAAGCTAAGGCATCGTACTACAAGTCTGTCTACATATTTGTCTTCTCCAGGTGGCCATAGAGCTTCGTGGGGGCAGGAAAGGCCTACAGTAGTGTGGTTACAGCTTTGGAGTCAGCGAGATATGGCATGCCATTTAATGGCTGTTCTTCTTTAGCCTGGTTCTCTCGGTCCCTCTAAGCTTCAGTCTCATCTGTAAGATGGGAAAGAAATAACGTGTTTTCCACTGAGTCATTGTGAGGATCAAATGAGATCATCCATACAAAGCACTAAGCACAGTCCCTTTCATATAGTTAAACACAGGATTGTAATGACCATTATCATTATAATTTAGTATTCCTGGCACACTGCCCCACCCTGTTGAGCAACTTTTGTTGATTGAGTGAATTGCCTTTTTTGTTTGTTCAGCATTTCATTCAAGGCATTTCCCTGTGTGATCTTTTTAACATGGTATTTTGTGGATTTTTCTAGGGCTGATCCTCTCAAAGTAGACTCTGGAAGAAGAGAGTAAGAGAAGTTATTGGGGTAAAATCGATGCGATGGAGCTCCCCAACTATAGCCGGCAGCTGCTGCAGCAGCTCTACACTCTATGCAAGGAGCAGCAGTTCTGTGACTGCACCATTTCCATCGGCACCATTTACTTCAGGGCTCACAAATTAGTCCTGGCTGCCGCCAGCCTCCTGTTCAAAACCCTGCTGGACAACACAGACACCATCTCCATCGATGCTTCGGTGGTGAGCCCTGAGGAGTTTGCCCTCTTGTTAGAAATGATGTACACTGGCAGACTCCCCGTGGGCAAGCACAACTTCTCCAAAATCATCTCTTTAGCTGACAGCCTGCAGATGTTTGATGTGGCTGTTAGTTGTAAAAATCTTCTGACCAGCCTTGTAAACTGCTCTGTTCAGGGTCAGGTGGTAAGGGATGTCTCTACACCATCCTCAGAGTCATTCAGGAAGGAATCAGAGAAGCCTCAAGTAGAAATCCTTTCCTCTGAAGGTTCTGGAGAGCCTCATTCTTCCTCAGACGTTTCTGCCACTCCAGGGACCCCCGTGAAGGCCGAGACGGAGGAAGCAGTCCATACAGTGACACAGGAGATGAGTGTGGATCCTCCCCCTGCCCAGGAGATTGGGGGGGACACAGAAACCCCAGTGGAGACTCCTTATACAGCTGAAATTTGTCCCCCTGCTCCTGTTGTGCAAACCGTTAGTGATGGAAAAGAGGCAAGCACAGAACCAGGTAATATTCATGTAACAGTTGTCATGTAATCTATCTTTCTATTTTCAGTTACCGGATTCAGTGATATTAACCAGTTCTTATGTTTCATTGATAAGTTTACCAAAGACCACTGTGTTAGGTAGGAAAACCAAAATCCAATGCCGTACCCCACTGGGGCATTCTTCTTTTAAAAGCATCTGTGTTTTTGAATGTTGAAAGTCTAAAATGAACAACAGAGCAGAAAAGCAGTATTGAAATAATGATGTACCATTTCTGGTAATTACCCATTATTTTAACCGGGCCGAGGATGGCACAGAGAAGGAGGCTGTGAGAGTGCCGTTGTCTGTTACTCATAACTGATGTGCTAGATACCACGTGGGTGCGGTGTATGACCTGACCATTCTCAGACGGCTTACATGTTTAAAACATCATTTCAAGTAATGAATTGCTGATTTGTTTTATTTTGTTTTACATTCAGAGTGTGAGAGGAAATACTACCAGCTGAATTTTCTTCTAGAAAATGAAACTATCTTCTCAGATGCCCTCAAGGTTACCCAGGATGTTTTAAAAAGACTGGAAGTATGTTCAGAAATTAAAGACCCACAGAAGGAGGTAAATACCTTTGAGTTTTACTCGTTTGTTAGTTTAGTGTTCTCATGATACCTTATCAACTTCTTATAAGGGGCAGAAATATGAAAATGCAAAGTAACCCAGTATTTCAACTTTTGAAACTTTAACTTTTTTTGAACATTTATTCCATAAGGGGCAGTCTTGCAAAAGTACTAGGCAAGATACTTTCAAAATGAAGTTTTATATATACATATATATTTCTTTATTGTTCAGTATAGTAACATATGTATTTTAAATTTTTTTTACTTGAATAGATTTAGATTTAGAGGGTACAAGTTGAATTCCATTACATGTATATGTTGTATAGTGGCGGAGTCTGGGCTTTTGGTGCAGCCCTTACCCAGATAGTATACATTGTACCCCATAGGTCAGTTTGTATCTCTCATCCCTCCCACTTTCCCCCCTTATGAGTCTCCAATCCATTATACCAGTGTTCCGTAACCTTTTTGACACCAGAGACTGGTTTCATGGAAGACAATTTTTCTATGGACCAGGGTTGGGTGGGGTGGGGTGTCTTGGGTGGGGTGGGGGGAGGGTGGTGTGGAGCTCAGGCGGTGATGGGCAGCACATTTCGTAACAGGCCATGGACCAGTACTGGGCCACGGCCTGGGGGTTGAGGACCGCAGTGGTACATCACTCTCTATGCCCTTGTGTAGCCATGGTTTAGCTCCCACTTATAAGTGAGAACATGTGGCATTTATTTTTCTGTTCCTGAGTTACTTCACTTAGGAGCATGACCTCCAGTTCCATCCAAGTTGCTGCAAAAGACATTATTTCATTCTTGTCACTGAGTAGTATTCCATGGTTTATATATAACACATTTTCTTTACTCATCAGTTGATGGGCCCTTAGGTTGATTCCATATCCTTGTGACTGTGAATTGTGCTGTATGAAACATACAGATGCAGATATCTTTTTGATAAAATGATTTCTTTTCCTCTGGGTAGATACCCAGTAGTGGGATTACAGTATCGAATGGTAGATCTACTCTTAGTTCTTTGAGAAATCTCCATGCTGATCTCCATAGAGGTTGTACTAATTTATATTCCCACCAACAGTATATAAGCGTTCCCTTTTCACCACATCTTGCCAACATCTATTGTTTTTTGACTTTTTAATAATGGCCATTCTGACAGGGATAGGGTGGTATCTCGTTGTGGTTTTACTTTCCATTTCCCTGCTGATCAGGGAATCTTTTCATATGTTTGTTGCCCATTTATATATCTTCTTTTGAAAAATGCCTGTTATGTCATTTGCCCACTTTTTAATGGGGTTGTTTGTTTTTTTTTCTTACTGAGTTGTTTGAGTTCCTTGTAGATTCTGAGTATTAGTCCTTTGTTGGACAAGTAATTTGTAAATATTTTCTCCCATTCTGTAGGTTGTCTGTTTACTCTGATGATTATTTCTTTTGCTGTGCAGAAGCTTTTTAGTTAAGTCCCATTTGTCTATTTTTGTTTTTATTGCATTTACTTTGGGGGTCTTAGTCATAAATTCTTTTCCTAGGCCAATGTCCAGAAGAGTTTTTCCTAGGTTTTCTTCTAGGATTTTTATTGTTTCAGGTCTTACATTTAAATCTTTAATCCATCTCGAGTTATATTTTGTATATGGTGAGAGATAGGGATTCAGTTTCATTCTCCTGCATGTGGCTATCCAATTTACCTAGCACCATTTATTGAATAGCATGTGTCCTTTTCCCAGTGTATGTTTTTGTCTGCTCTGTTGAAGATCAGTTGGTTATAGGAATATGGTATTGTTTCTGGGCTCTCTATTCTGTTCCACAAAATGAAGCTACATTTTAATCACCAGGTGAATCCCAGCTTCTAACCAGTTTTGATCCAGAATACTCAGCTGATCATAGCATTTTCTCTTAATTAAGGACGAAATGAAGCAGAAGGTAGTCATGGATAACCCCAAATCAGAGGTTTAAACCATAAAAACAGAAACAAAACAGCAACAGATACTCAAAACATGTACAAAAAGGACTTTATATAAACTTAACATAGTTAATTATATCCATTGTTTAGGAATACATTGGCCTTTTTCAGACATAAAAATAATAATGATAAACATTTATTGAACACTTCCTATGCTAAGTTTGATACATGTTATTCTTGTTTAATCCTCACAAAAACTGTTGGGTACTATTATTTAGTCCTATTTTATGGATGAGAAAACTGTCTCAAAGAGGTGGTGCCACTTAACAAAGGTCACAGAGCTCATATGATCCCGAGCTAGAATTCAAACTAAGCATTCAGGCAGCCGTTCCCTTACGCACTGAGTTATCCTGAGTTATTCATCAACAGGGTAAAAATGATACATGTGTGTGTAAATGTTTGGAACTAGAAAACTACCAGTGGCTGTCATGCTCTGCGTCTTAGCTGACCTTTTCTTTTTTTCAGTAAGTAACTCAGCTGAGACACAACCCTACCTGTGTGCTCCCGTACTACCTGATTCCTCATCCCTGACCCTGCAGGATTCACCTCCACAGCCACTTTAAAACTCCCTGGCTTCCCCTTTCTCCCCGCCCTGCTTCCCCATTCTGAGAGGCTGCTGGCAGAGTGGGAGGGCTTGCTCCTTTGATTGGTGGGAGTGGTATGAGTCAGTCCTCCCATGCAGGTAATTTAGTGTCAAAGCAATAAATGCCTTCAATAATTAAATGTTTTCTTGATCCACAGCAAATTACTTTTTAAAAAAACAAATTCAAGGTCTAGTATTTATTTTAACCTTGCTAATCGACAGTTGGCTATGAATTGTTTTCTTGGGAGACAAGCTGTTTACAAGGCTGGCCTAACCCTGATGACTCTCTTTGGGAGGTTTCAAGTCATAAATCCTTGGTACTCTTTGTACCGATTATGCTGAAGGACATTATGGTTTTATATTTTTGCACTTGCAGGTCTCTTAACTGTTCAATCCATCATTTTTGTCATTAGTTTGTTACCTTGATAGCTTATAGACACACCTCTTCATTTTCTCTTCAGGCTTCCTTTCCACTTAACTGGCTACAGAGGAGTAACAGTATTCCTTAGGATCAGCAGTACTCAAGTTATTAGAATCACCTCTATACTTATTGAACTGTGCCTTAAGCATTTTTTTTTTAACCTGGGTATCTAAACGAAGTGTCTGGCACATAACAGGTGCACAAGAAATGTCTGTTATTCATGGATTTGTTCAACATTTCTTTCTTTTTTTCCAATTCTTGTTCTAATCTTTTGATGGCAATAACATTAATAGTACTTTGAAATAACACCAGTTCACTGTTGGTGATCATTATAGGCTTATGTTATTTCTTCCTCGGCTTTAGAGGTCAGAGTAAGAGCTCTACAAATCACTTGGTGGGTGTATTTAAAACTGATTCTGTTGTAGTCCATAATAAATCTCTCAACTTCAGAAAGAAAAAGGAAAAAGATACTTTAAGAACATAGTTTAAATTAAATGTAGAGTTAGGGAGGTGCTGCTTTGTTCTTAGGCTCTCCTCTCTCTCTCTTTCACTTTCTTTTGACAGCTTTATTGAGGTTTGATTGACATACAGTAAACTGTATACATTTGAAGTGTATAATTTGATAAGTTTTGGTATATGCCCTGAAACCATCACCACAATCAAGATGGTAAACATATCCATCACCCCCAGAGTGTTTTCCTGTCCCTTGGTAATCCCTCTCTCCTCCCCTTCTACCTGCCCATCCCTTGGGTAACCACTGATGTGCTTTCAGTCACTGTGCATAAGTTTGCATTTTCTAGAGTATTATATAAATGGAGTTTTATGTATTTTTTGTCTGGCTTATTTCATTCAGCATAATTATTTTGAGATTCATCCATGTTATTGCATATTCATTCTTAATTTGCTGAGTAGTGCTCCACTGCAAATATATTAGATATCAAATTTATTTATCCAGCTCTATCATTTGCTAGCATTGTGACTTTGAGCAACTTTTTATAAGCCTTAGTTTCCTAATTTATAAAAGGGGGATACTATCACCTACATCATGGGATCCTTGTGAATTAATGATATAAAACTCATAGTAAAATGCCAGGCGCACATAGTAGGAGATCAGTAGGTAACAACTGCTATTGTTTGTACATTAACTCAGTGTTTTTAGACTTAATAGACCTTGAAACTCCCTTTTCACTGAATGTCTTATAATATCCTGGTGCCATGGTCATTTACTCTGACGTGATTATTAGGTCATTAAATATGAAATGTCCAATTTCGAATAAAAAATTTAGCTTATTATATTTCAAACAGGGAGCAGCAGAATTAATCAAAGTATACACTTAAACTATTGACACAGTTTTGCCATCTTAATGGTAGCTTGTTTATGCCAGCAGCGAAAAAGCCTGGAGAGCAAGTGGTGAGGAAATTGTGAAAGGTGTTTCCAACAGCTTGTGGAGAATTGAATATTTTTTCTTGCAAGAAGTGGTCCAAAGCCTGGAAGAAGTGGTAGCAGTTGGTGCAAGTCCTGGTGAATATGATGGATGACAGAGGCCAAGTCCAGCCTTTGTAGTTTGAGCAGTGTTGTTTGTGCAGCATGTGATCAAGTGTTGTTTTGCAAGAGGATTGGCCTGTCTCTGTTGACCAATCTTGGCTACTTAATCGGAAGCATCCTCATCATTTCATCCATTTGGTTGCAGTAGACATCTGCTATAGTTGACTTACCGGGTTTCAAGAAGCTGCAGTGGATAGTGCACTGGATCACCAAACAGACACCATTAGCTTTTTTGGATGAATATTGGGTTTTGGACTCTGTTTCAGCACTTCATCTTTATCCGGCCATTATGCCAAATGCTTGCGATTGTCAAAAATAATCCATTTTTCATCACGTGTAACAATGTGGTGTAGAAATGATTTGCCTTTATGTAGTGACAGCAAAGAAAGGCAAGCTTCAGGACAATTTCTGTTCTGACGCTTGTTTACTTCATGCAGAACCCATCTATCCAGCTTCTTTTCCTTGCCGATTTGTTTCAAATGGTCCAATATTGTTGTAATACTAACATCAAACCTTGCTGCTAATTCACATGTAGGTTGAGATAGATTCATTTACACTATAGCTTTCAGCTCATTGTTATCCACCTTGGTCTCAGGTTGCCTACATGGCACATTTTCAAGATTAAACTCACCAGAACGGAACTTCTCAAACCATTGATGTACTGTGTATTCATTAGCCACATCCTTCCCAAATACTTGGTTGATATTTCAAGCTGTCTGTGCTGTATTAGTTCCACAACAGAATTCTTACTCTGTATAACACGAATTTTTGACTTCTCCATGGTTTCACAAAAATTGCTCTAAAAAAATCTGAAAGATAATCAAAAGCCAAACCGTGCATTTGAAAGAATGAGGGTGCACCTTCACCAGAAAAATAAAACATGTATTGTGAAAGTGAAATGTCAGAGATATCCACTGTCAAACTTAGTACTTAAGGAAATCAGACATTTCATGCTTAATAACCTAATATTTAAGCTTAATTTATAAGGCATACTTTCAAATAAGTATCACCATCCACTTGGAAGTAGCTTCCTGAACTGCAGAGGTAGTGTCTAGTATGAAGCAATCAGTCTTAGAACAACAGTGCAATGTATATAAGAATCATCTGATGTGCTTGTTAAAATGTTTACTTCCAGACCTCATTTCCAGAGAATCTGATTCTAGGTTGTGGTAGAGCTTGGGAATCTGCATCTTTAACAAGTTCCCCATGGGCTGCTGTTGTGGTGTCTGTAGATCACATTTTGACAAGCACGGCTGAAGAAGTTAATGGCTTACGAAACTCATAGTATATGATTGCAGATGTCATAATGTCTGTGCTGGCACCTTTCAGTGTTGTGAGAGACTGCTGAACACCCCTTTTCCCAAGTGTTACTCTTTGCTTATCCTTTGATTCAGCAGCTGCTTACTGAGTAACCGACATGTGCCAGACACACTGAGCGGGTTGCTAGGAAAATAAACTTAAAACTTGATCCCTATCCTTATGGAGTGTCTTGATAGCAAAGAAATCCTGCCATACATGTGAATTTTTGGGGAAGTGTGCACAGGAGTCACCAGATTACAGAAATCACCATAAGGCTTCAGGGATGAGAGCATTTAAGAACTGTTCACTTGTAACATTATTTTACATTTCTGTACAATTTCAAAGCTTGTTTGGAATTTTTTGTTTCTCTATTTATACATTTTAGCTCCCAAAGAGCTTTGAGTGGTGTTTTGTGGTTGTTCGTTGTTGTTATTTGGTTAATCATCACAATATAACTTGAGACAGCTTAACATTAAAAATAATCTACCCCTCAGTGTATAATTTTGAGGCTTGTTAAGGCTTGTGAGTGATGTGGTATTCTGGCTGAGATGGACCGGCCTGTTCTTTTTTTGAAACACAGGTAGAGTGTACAGCTGGGCTGCGTTGAGTTTGGGGAGAACACCATGAACCAGTGTCCCGATTGTTTTCTTTCCTGAGATCAGTGATGAAAGATGGCAAAGCCATTCCCTGAGCGGTGATTGCAGCCACATGAGAAGAGGCTGGGCTGCTTGAATTGTGTGAAACCAAAGCCAAAACTGATTAAGGAAAAATCTCTTGGGGGCTGGGATGGGAAAGTGTCTTTTGCCTGTCTTTATCTCTGTGTAATATCCCCTACCCATTAGAAAAAGCAGATAGTGACCCAAGATGTCACTACTGACCTCTGGCTGAGCCAAGTAAAACTTTTATTTAAAGCCAAACTCTTACTTTTTTCAATTTTTATGCTATAACTTTTAATTGTCTTCCTTCTTTATTCCTAGCCATGTCTCTGCCTTTAATTAATTGTGTATACAGCAAAGCGGATCTTTGACTAGACTAAGGAGATAACTTTTTCTAGTATTGATTTCTGGGCTTTTTGATCCACTTTTCACCTAAAGTTCTAGAAAGACTCCCAAAGCTTTTTTTCTCCTTCAACTTTATTTCAAAGGCAAACAAATCTCCTCTCCTATGTGAATATGATGTTTTTAACAGTGTCCACCTCTTTGGCAGTTTGTCAAGTTGTGCAGGTCTGTGTTTTGAGGACTGTCATCACTGACACTGTTGGGGAACCCTCTTGAGAGTGAGTTAATGAGATTCACTTTACTGGTCTGTGAGAGGTGGAAATAAGTTGTTTTTTCAAATTTCTCTGTTAATTATCAAGTCTAAGATACAGGGGCTAGTGGTTTTATGAAGGGAATTTCATTAAATAAACATTTATTGAGTACCTACTATGTACCGGTCTCTGTACTCAACACTGAGTTCAAGAAAAATGGTACAGAGTGTCTAGGTGCTACCCAGTGTTTAAAGCAGTGTCGATTCTGGTAAGTCCGATAGAACGAGTATAAATAGATCTGATTACATTTCAAATCTGGGAGCTAGGGTGCCAGAGGTATGGAATGAACACAGTGTTTCATCCAGGCTGCTCTACTCACTATACCTGTGACCTCAGGCAAGTGACTTAACCTCTCCGACTCTCATCTAAAGTAGTAGTAGTAGTAATGCCACTTGGGACTGATATGAGGAGAAAGTAGGTGGCAGGTCTGCAGTGTCCCAGATGGTGGTGAGCAATTGTAGTTTGTGTCATTATTGCCACCACCTGGCCCTCAGTAGTCAAGGGAGGCCTGAGTGAACAGGAATAGAGGAGTGTAACTCAAACAAATCTGAAAACAGTAGGCAAATAGTTGGGGAAAATAAGCAAATTCAATTAAACAGCTTGAGTTAAGGAAAAGATTAAATGGTTTTTCACATATACCAAGAAAACTGTCTCATCTTTAAATATATTTTACCTATATTTCACTCATAGGTACTTTGATTACTTGTGTGCCCATGAATTAGCATGAATTTAGTGAAATACCTTTAACCCTGAGAATTAAAGGAGTTAGTTCCAAATGTATGGTTAAAGAACTTATCCCTTTTGACAAAACTCTGTTTTAGTTCCTCTCTTGGAGTTCTGTTATCTGGTAGCAATTGATGAACCCAGCCTGTCCTAATGTGTGACACCTTCTGTTGAGGCAGAGACACCATTTCAGAAAAGGGCTTGCTCACTCCACCGCGGAGCCCCAGGCAGCTCAGAGGCTGATGGAGAAACAGCTATGGCTCTGGCTCTGGTGCAGGTCCCCAGTAGGTTCTGGAAGAAAGAGCAGAGAGCAGGGCTGTCCAGGCAGCTGACTGCCCTCTCCTGGCCCTTTCATCAGCCCACCCTTGCTTCTCTTCCCAGATGGTCACCCTAGCATCACTGCTGAGCAATGAAGTGAACAAATGTTTTAATTTCACCGCTGAGTAGTTCTGCAGAGGGGGAGACAGCAGAGAGGATAATGAGAAGCACATCAGATGCCACCATTGATGAGAGCTTCTCTTCCCCACTGGCGCAAACGATAATGCCAGACAAATTGGATACTGAGAAAGGTGGATTTGGGATATTCGCAGGGCTTCACATGGAAAAAACCTGGCCTAGGATAGAATGAGATAGCTACATGCTGTGTCAGTTAGAATGCACAAAAGAAAGGAAGAAAGGAAAGGGAAGATAAAGAGGAAGAAACGTGTTTACGGAGGGTATCAGCAGGGAGTGGATCCGTATGAGCTATCTATTGCTGTGTCACAAATGACTCTAAATTTTAGCAGCTAAAAACAAACCCTTATTGCCTGGGCATTTCTGTGGGTGGGGATCCAGGCGCGGCTTAGCGGAGTCCTCCGGCTGCGAGTCCCCGCAAGGCTGCAGTCAAGGTGTCAGCTAGGGCTGCAGTCCTCGCAAGGCTCAGCTGAGGCAGTGTCTTTTCCTAAGCCCACTCACGTGGCTGTTGGCAAGCGTCACAGGATCCACTTCCAAGCTTGCTCACTGACTGTTGGCTGGGGACATTAGTGTCTTTCCACGTGGGCCCCTCCACAAGGCAGCTCACAGCACAGCAGCCTGCATCTCCCAGAGCACGGGCAGAGAGAGAGAACACAGGCAAGATGGAAGTCACGGAAACCGAACCTCTAAAGTGGCATCCCATAACTTTTGCCAGATTCCCTTCCTTAGAAGCAGGTCATGAGGTTCAGCCCAAAGGCATGGATACCTGGGTAAGGGATCGTTGGGAGCCATGTTCGAGGCTTCCTAAGGCAGGGTCCCTATGGCTATTAGTGAAAAGACATTTTGAAAAGATTATAGGCCGACTAGCAAAAGCATGAAAAATTGATTTAATTTGACCAAAGGGGATTAAGCATTCAACTGATGGCTTTATTTGTTGTTTTTGTATTATTTTTTCTTTTTTTTGTGAGATAGATTCTTGCTCTATTGCCCAGGCTGGAGTGTGTGGTGTGATCATTGCTCGCTGCAGCCTCAAACTCCTGGGCTCACGCAGTCATCCTGCCTCAGCCTCCCAAGTAGCTGGGACTACAGCTGCTTTTTTTTTTTTTTTTAGAGATGGGGTCTCACTATGTTGCCCAGGCTGGTTTCAAACCCCTGGCCTTAAGCAATCCTTCTGCCTTAGCCTCCCAAAGTGCCAGGATCGCAGGCATGAGCCACTGTGCCCAGCCTTATTATTTTTTAAATAGAAGATGAGTTACCTTAGGTTCTTGGAAGTTACTTACTCTAATGATGTCTTAATGTGGGTTATTAAACTGTGTTTTATCTATGTTTGCTTTTGGAGATGACCAAAAAACAGGAAACTTTTTAAATGTTTAATTTAGTTTTATACAGCCATTCTGTAATTAGGAAGCAAGATAAAACAAAGAAAAGAAACTCAAGGTCTAACTCGTTTATAATTCTGTTTATTTGGAAGTAGGGGAGAAAGATAAAATCTCTCTAAAGGTACTGTTTACGGTTACGGATTTGGAAAAAGAACCAGTGGGAAAGGCTGAAAAGGAGTGGACAGAGATCTTTTCCAAATGCTTCAGTATTACTGACGTCAGAGAAGAATTGTGACACAGAGGCAATGGCAGTGCCAAATGCCACTGAAAGGTCAAATGGCACAAGGCCAGAGGCAAGGCTTGTTGTGTAAACAACCTTAGTTAGGGGAGGAAACTGAAGCCCCTTCATGTTGGAAGCAGTGATTAACATGAGATAATTAATATGTGAATCATATGTTCTTCTTACAGCTGGCAACTACAAGCCAACACATTGTTAACCTTAATTGCTACAGAATATATTTAAAATTAATAAGACCCATGTCTTTTTAAATCGTCTGTCATCTGTAATGCAAATGACTTAAAGTGTTCTTTTTTCCTAAATTGTGAGATTTTAATTGCATTCTCAAATAATAAAATGACAATTCATTGAATTTAAATTCAGATATCTTTGCCCAAGAAATACTCAAAATGTTGTAAGATTCAGAAAAGTATAATTAGGTAAGAAGTGCATTTTGTTAAAAATTCACTGAACACCTACTATGTATCAGGCCATGCTAGTTGCTGAGGTTACAGAGCTCTAGAAAGCACAATCCTGTCTTTCAAGAAGTCTAATGGGAAAAAGACTGTGACAAATATAGAATTAAAAGCAGTAAAGAGAGACCAGGCATGGTGGTTTACACCTATAGTCCTAACACTGTGGGAGGCTGAGGTGGGAGGATTGCTTGAGGTCAGGAGTTTAAGACCAGCCTGAGCAAAAGCAAGACCCCATCACTACATAAAGTAGAAAAATTAGCCAGGTGTTGTGGTGCGTGCCTGTAGTCCCAGTGACTCGGAAGCTTGAGGCAGGAGGATTACTTGAGCCCAGGGGTTTGAGCTGCCATGATGCCACTGTACTCTAGTCCAGGTAACAGAGTGAGACTCTATCTCAAAAAATTAAAAAAACAAAAAAGTGGTACAGAGGAGGTGGGGCCCATGGTTGGGAAAGGCTTCCCAGCAGAGGTAACCCCTAAGCAAAGTAAAAGCATGGAATCATGGAATAGGAGTCCTCTAGAAGACGGGGTGGGAGCATGAGACAGCAGGGTGTGTTGGACTTGCTGCTGGAGAAGGAAGTGCATTGGGTAAGGATCAAACTGTTGAGGGCCTTGCTTGCCAAATACAAGAGTAGCATGTGGTTCTTGTGGCTGGCTAATCTCTCTTTCTGGATACTTTTGTTCCTTAGACCATAATGAAGTGTCTGGAGGGTGAAGAAGGACATTCAGCATTCCAGAGAATCCTGGACAAAGTAAGAGATGAGAGCCTGGATGTCCAGGCTGTTGTGTCCCTGCTGAGGCTGTACCAAGATTCTAATCCTGCAGTGAAAACAGCACTATTAAGCAGAAAGCCGGAAGATGTAGAAACAGTGCAGCCAAAAGGTAGGAGAAAATTCCTGTCCACTGGAATGACTGAGTTTTATTCTGGGAAGTTGCTATAAAGTTTATTCCAGTGATACATTTCTTTGGTGGCTTAGTTAGTTAAGTGGTTTTCACATAAATTCTACATGTAATCCCAGAAACTGCATGTTAAATGTATACAAACTAAATTTGAGTCCCCATTTCTATCCCAGAGTTAACTAGTCTGATACCTTAGAGATGGAAAATACCATCAGTGTTCTCCCGCCCTTCAAAAAGCCACACATCCAAATCAATGACTTGAGTGCCCAGGCTGAACTGGTTTGCTGACAGCACTTAAAGACTGAAGTCTCTCTCATTTGGGTTAGGTACAAAGCACTGGCCTTGCCAACCAGAAGTTAACCTCTGGCTGGCTCTGCAGCTTTGTGTTTCGACAGATAAATGAAACATTTTTCCTTTCATAGAGTTTAAACAGAATAATAAAGTATTTTCCTCTGTGGAAGAGATTCCACATTCAGGTGCTCAGAATAAGCTAAAAATCACTTTACTATTCTGTTAGATCTCTCTTGACAAACCATGCTGTCATTTTCTTCAAATTGACTAGCTTCTCTTGTGTGTCTCTAACTCTTTCTCCCCCAGGGAGCACAGAGGAGGGAAAGACCTTGTCTGTTCTGTTACTGGAACACAAAGAGGACCTGATACAGTGTGTAACACAGCTGAGACCTATTACGGAGTTCCTGGAAACAGCCAAGGAGGAACTCCTGACTAGTGCTGAGAAAAGGGTAACTGTGTCAAGTATCTCTTCCTGCCTTCTGAATTCATATAGCACTTTAAAAAACAAAAAAAAAAACCCCACATCTTTTGTGGCACATCACAATACCTTGCAGTATTTTTATACATCCTGCATAGCAAGCACCTTGACATTCAGATCCTTGTTTCATGCCCCACTGTATCCCTTGCAGCAGCTACTAAGAGCCTTGCACATTGAGCCATCCCATGGATGGATGGGTGGCTGGATGGATATATGCTATTCCTGCTCTGACTCAATAAATCTTTACTATAAAGAGCCACACCAGGAGCCGAAATGTTAAGGAAGATTTGTAGTTACTATGATACTTTTTCTCCTTACGGAAGTGAAATGCTGTCCTGTTAATATGTAGAAAATTGGGGAAACAAGCAAAAACACAAAGAATTGAAACCTCACCACTCAGAGATGAGCGCTGCTAACGTTTTGGATCATGTGCTCCCACTCTTTCTTGTTTAAGCCATCCTGGGATGAGGTTATATGAAACATACAGTTTTCTAACTTGGTTTTTTATTTAATATGTCAATACATTTTTATACCCTTAACATGGATTTTGATAGTTGTATTATATCCTGTCTGATGGACATACCATAATTCATTAATTCTTCATTGTTGGGTGCTTGTTTCCCTTTTTTTTTTTTTTTTTTGCTATAATAAATGATGTTGTAGAGCACATGCTTGCACAGAAATCTTTGCATACTTCTTAAATTATTTCCTTAGAATAATTTCTAAGAAGTGGACTTTTGGAATAGAAAGTGTAAGAATTTTCAAGTGTTTGATATATATTGCTAAACTGCCCTTCAGGAAGGTTGTACCAATTTACTCTCCCACCAGCTAGCTACTAAAGTCCTCATAAAACTGCTGGCATGACTTCTCAAGGCAACTAGATAACTGTATTTGTTGGTGTTATTGATTTCAACTTTGTGCTAAAAATATTTTTATGTCTGGAAAGAAGGAATTAGGGAAAGAGTACTTTTGTGGCATCAGTTCTTAAAACTGTAGGAAGTGACTTAAATGTTTTTAGAAACCACTGGTATAATGGCCAAGCACTGAATTTATAGTGTGGATTGGATCCTAGATTTCATTTTTCTCAGTGAATGTATATTGCACATATATATGTGTGTATATAAATAATGGGAGTAACCATCAGTCTCAAAATTGTATTTTGCAAATTAATTCTGTTTTTCAAAATTTTAAGTCCTTTGAACTTCTTAGAGAAAGATTATAGACAAAAAAAAAAAAAGATTAAACTCCTATTTTCTCCTTAAACTTCAGATTGTCATTTCAGGCACTCAGTTTAAGTTGCTTATAGCTCTAGAAGTTTCACATTCCCTCTTTAGTGATTTCATTCAATTACTCATTCAAACCTTTTCCTTATTAGTTAGATTGAATGTGTCCTTTGAACTGTTTCATTATCTTGGTGAAACGGCATTCATAGGTAGAGCCCCAGCTCAGCCTCATTCTCTGAAGCAAGATAGACCACACTGTCATTTTCTTCTGTCACTTTCAGTTTACTTGATAGAGAAAGCTGAAGCAGAAGAACTTAAATTAGTTATAAATCACAAAAACACTTCTTAAGATTGGAGTTCCACCAGGGCTTCATTAAGCTGTTCCTTCTCATGGAAATTGAAGCAAACTAACAAAGTGAGAGTGTAGAGGTGAATGTCGAATAGCTTGGACACCATGTGAAATGTGCACCCTCTTTAGAACTTTTTTCTGTTATGAAATTATGCTAATCAGGAGTGCCCTGACCTTTGTAAAGACTCTGGGCTCTGTAAGAGTGGCACACAGGAAAGTCTTTACTTCGGGACTAGAAGCAGACAGAACATAGCAATTATGATAGCCGCCGTTTACTGCTTGCTGTGCGCCAAGCAGTGTGCTGAGGGCCTTTTCAACATTGCCGGATTTTTAAACTTCACAGCAGCTTTATGAAGGTGTGGATATTACCGTTTCTTCATTTCTACCATTTTACAGATGAAGGAACAGAAACTTAGGGAGGTTAAGCAGCTCACCCAGAGACACAGCTGTTTGAGGCCAGTACTGGGACCCAGGCTTCCAGTTAAAGCAGTCTCTTAACCACTGTACACACTGCTCCCTAATAATGTCATAATAATGATACGTTACTATCATTTCTTAAAGATCACGTATGCCCTGGGAGTTATGCTAGGCTCTATAAACAGCACTTTCTTTTTCCAGAATCCTCATATCAACGTTCAAGAGTTGGTGTTGTTATCTTCTTTTGCAAATGAGGAAAATAAGGTTCAATGAGTTAGATAACTTGCCCAAGGTCACACAGGCAATAAATATTAGAACTAGGGTTCAAACTAGGTCTGACTGGCTTTACAGCCCATACCTGCTCTTAACAGTATCTGATTGCCTCATTTTGTATCAGATTATTGCTTAGGAACTAAGATTTAGTGGTGAAATCAGTATGATTTTTAGATACAAGCTCTTAAATTTTAAATTACAATTCCTTTAGTAGAAATCTATATATTAGACCTTAAACAAAGACAATGACTGTTCCGTACTGACAAAGAATATGACAATTTGATTTATTTTATATATATTCCTTTCATATATGTAAAGCCAATTTGGTTTTAAAACTAAATTCATTATTTTAAAATGGGAGTTAATTTGATAATGGTGGCCTCTGGCATACTATCATGATTGATCTGCTTGACTTTCTCCTGAGAGCTGCCATTTTCCCAAAGGAAAGCTCAAAATTCAGTCACTATGGATCTGTAGATTGCATATATTGAAATAATCCCCTGCTTTATCAGTTCCATAGAGCTAAGTTATGCATACTGTGTCATAGTCTATTAAGAAATAGTTCTATTGTAATAGGAAAATATCTATAAAATGTCTGTCACGTGTTTTATTTTTCAACCTTTTGCTGGAGCTCTGTGCCCTTTTGACTCAGAAAATCCTCTAGCACACCAAGGAAGAGCAAGGGAGTGGAATTGTTGAATCATGACTGGAACTGATGTATATGGCCGTTGAGAGTGAGAGGAATGTATGATAAAGAATTCACAAGAAAAATAATCCAGAAAGGCACTTAAAATCTGTTATTGTGGAGTCCACAAACTAATGTATAAATTATCTGGGTACTCAAATTACTATGCAAATAAAGTAAAAGGAAATAAAAGAATAGAATTACTCTGAAATTACAACTTCTGCCAATATCATGAACTACTGAACAGAGATTGAAAAACATTATACTATATTGATTAATTGCCAGTCTGTGTTTCTCAGTCTCAGTGTCTAAACAAACTAGAGAACTAAGTTAGATGTAAGTTACTTTTCTTTATCATATAGGCCTAGTTTAACAGTGTTTTCACAAAACACAAGCTGTTTGAAGCAGAGAATATACACAGACCTGCAATTGAGAAAGATTTTCATAGTTATTTGTTTGGAGAATGCTTTGGATTTTTATTGAAACAGAATAAGAAAGAAACTGAAAAAAGAAAAAAATAGTGCAAGAGGATTTGGAGACAGGGCATCCTGTAATGCCATCTTGCTGAGTTTTCTAGTGCTGTGTCAGAGAAATTTCGAATTGCCAGTAACTGGTGTCTGGTTGATTGCTTGCCACTGCAGGTGATTCTGAATTGCTGTGAGGGTGGAACACCCAAGGAGACAATAGAAAATTTGTTGCACAGAATGACTGACGAGAAGACCCTGACTGCTGAGAGTTTGGTAAAACTCCTCCAGGCTGTGAAGATGACTTTCCCAAACTTGGGCCTTCTGCTAGAGAATTTGCAGAAAATAGCCACTTTGCCAAGCACCACAGGTATTAGTTAATTGTTGACTCTCTGGACTAGAACCACTCCTATAGAAAATTATATTAGGTTATTAAATATGAGATGTCCGATTTCCTTAAGTACCAAGTTTGACAGTTGATATCTCTGACATTTCACTTTGACACTTCTCGTTTTATTTTTATTGTGAAGGTCCATTCTCATTCTTTCAAATGCAGTTTGGCTTGTGATTATCTTTCAAATTTTTTTTAAAGCAATTATTGTGAAACTGTGGAGAAGTCAAAAATTCGTGTTATTTTCTAGTATGAATTTCCATGGAACCAGAGCAGCGCAGACAGCTTAAAATATCCATAAAGTGTTTGGGAAGGATGTGGCTAATGAATGCACAGTACATCGATGGTTTGAGAAGTTCCGTTCTGGTGATTTTAATCTTGAAAATAAGCCACGTGGGCGACCCGAGACCAAGGTGGATAATGATGAGCTGAAAGCTGCAGTGGAGGCGAATCCATCTCTATCTGCATGTGAATTAGCAGCAGTTTGACATTACTATTCCAACAATATCGGACCATTTGAAACAAATGGGCAAGGTAAAGAAGCTGGATGGATGGGTTCCACATGAATTAAACCACCATCAGAAGAGAAAACATCTTGAAGCTTGCCTTTCTTTGCTGTCACGACATAAAAGCCAACCATTTCTACACCATATTATTACCTGTGATGAAAAATGGATTTTTTTTTGCCAATCGCAAGCATTTAGCACCATGGTTGGATAAAGATGAGATGTCAAAACACAGTCCAAAACTGAATATTCGTCCAAAAACGCTAATGGTATCTGTTTGGTGGTCCAGCGCTGGTATTATCCATTTACAGCTTCATGAAACCTGGTCAGTTGTTTACATGGGGTGACTACTGCAACCAATGAAAGGATGAAATAATGAGGATGCTTGTGATTAAGCAGCCGAGAATGGTCAACATAGACAGGCCAATCCTCTTGCAAGACAACGTTCAACCACATGTTGCACAAACAACGCTGCTCAAACTACACAGGCTGGACTTGGAAACTCTGTCATCCACCGTATTCACCAGACCTTGTGCCAACTGACTACCACTTCTTCCAGGCTTTGGACAACTTCTTACAAGGAAAAATATTCAATTCTCAACAAGCTGTGGAAAATGCCTTTCACGATTTCATCACCACTCACTCTCCAGGCTTCTTCCCTGCTGGCATTAACAAGCTGCTGTTAAGATGGCAAAACTGTATCAATAGTTTAGGTACATACTTTGATTGTACTGCTTTTTGAGATATAATAAACTACACTTTTGATTCAAAATCGGACATTTCATATTTAATGACCTACTTCAGAGTCATGTTGAATTGTGAATTTATTTACATATTTTGGACTTTCCATTTGGTCCCTGATTTGATTTTTAATAATGAAGCTCTTCCACTACAGAAACAGAACTCCTTTGTTTATACATTCTGGAAAATACCTCCTAAATGCCCTTCAAGACTTAATCATTGCCCCCTAGTGGGAAAGTCCTCAAATAACTTGTTGCTATATTACCAAAGATTGTTAAGAGTAGAACATAAAAAAAAGACAAATATTAGCTTTTCCCCTTATGCCAATTTAATTATCTTTTAATCAAACCCCTCCTTTTGGAGGAAACTAAGTTTTGTAAGTACCTTCTTTTTGATAAGAACTGTGCTAGAGAGGGGCTTATTAGGTCTGTAAGGTGGATGTTTGATTCTTTACATAGAGGTAGTAGGTTACAGTCTAGTAATACCACTATGCAATAAAATGTTGAGGGAAACTTTAATTTTAAAAAAGTATCTTTAGCACACGAGAACACCTCCAGACTTCATAGATTCACTAAGGATTTGATTAATATTAAAAGTGCATTGATTGTTTTGATCTCATGTGTAATTACAAAATGAAGCAGGGTCATTTTCCAAGGCTTTCTGGGGAAGGAGAGGTGTGTATAAAAACCCTTTTTAACCACTGTAACACACGCACTCATACACACGGGGCTTAAGCCATCAACCATCTGAACAGATAAAACTAAGATACCTGAGTGGTGCTCTCAAATACAAAAGTAAACTAACTTGATTGTTGATTACCTAGCATACGCCTTTTTTGGGGGGTGGGGGAAGGGGTTGTTTCATAAGTACACATTACTATCTCCATTTGACTTTGTGTGTGGTAGAGAAAGGACGCTGAAGCAATATTCCCTAAGAAGGTGATGGTTTAATTATCACTAAAAATTCTTCATCAGTACCGCTTAGCTTTCACATATGCACAATTTTGTAATAATAAACATCTTACTCATAAAATAGTTACACACTAAAAGAAATTCAGTTTTCATATTTCTGTTTTTCTTTAGGAATATCTCTAATTGGAACAACTCTTACATTTAAGGTTTTTTAAAAAAAATCCTGTTAATTCTGAAAGGAAAAACACATATGGATGTATTTTTTTTTTTACTCCAAGAGAACTAAGGGCTTCACAGAAGCTTAATATCCAGTAGTAGTTAGATGTTATATCAACGTTTTTATATAGAGAATAAAATAACTATTCTTATTGCCCAGCCACTAAGATGAAAGGATTAATAGAACTTCATTTTCCTACCATAATCTTTTTGAAAAGGTTAAGAGAAAGGATGAAATGTGTATATTAGTGGTAAGAGAATAGAAATAACAAGTAACTTGACAAGACTAAGTTTATTCTAAGTATAATTTTTATTAATAAAAAGATTAACCATGACCATATAAAATGAGTGGCTGGGCTTATAGTTTGCTACACCAAAGAAATTAAAAAATTAGTATTTGAGAATAATGTTACAATAGTTTATAATAGCATTCCTTGATAGAGGCATTTTAATTTTAGCAATTAGGTTTCTCTTAAATATATAAAACTAACCCTTAGTGTCATGGATGAGAACCATCACAGCTACTGATAAATCAAAAAAGAACTTCCAAGAGCTGTTTGGTGGTGTTATCTCAAGACATACAACCAAACTGCAAGGAAACAACCTCCCAAAGAGATCTTCTGGAAAGTTGTCCAATCAGAACACAGGAAGAACATCACTGTTTGATACTTCTGGCAGGGCAATATCCTACTTGTAAGTCAAGTGTGAAGAATAAATAACACAAGTTACAAATGCACCCAAGATCCCCAAATAAATTAGTAAAAGTGCCATTAAGAATTATCAGACATATAATCAATGTGTTTAAATACAAATTCAAATTTGTTAAGTCCAAAAGATACAGTAATTTTATTACATAAAATTTCTCCTGTGCTAAAAATGTTAACTTACAAGACATAATATTTGTAATAGTGTAGAGGGAATCATGGCCGATTTGTTTAATCATTTTTCATCATTGAAGAATAGAACAATAGGTAGTGGACACACAAGCACTCAAGAGTCCTCTAAAATTCCAAGTTGTTATATTACTGCTCAACCAAAATAGACTACCATTCTCTAATAATATAAATGCCTGCTCAATTCATCTCTTAAAAATAAAGTCCATTTTTTCTCCATTAAAGCTTCTGCAAGACTGACAAAGGTACATTCTACCTATTAAATATAGGAGTACTCTTCATCTTTGGATAAGATATCACCACTTAGGGAAAATGTAGTCATATACAGATTACTAAATTTTTATTTGAGGCAGCTGTTGGAGTTCATTAAGCACTTTTTGAACACTGTACCTTTAAAAGTTTGTCTTTAATATAGCTTTGGAAAACCAAAAATAGAAGAAAAACATCTATGGCAAAGTACAATTCATTCTGATTTGATAGCAGTAAAATACAAAAAAAAAAGGTATTTAGTGCAGTGTCAGTTTTCTCTATGTAAATCACCCGTTAGTTTTCTGCTTTATTATTATGATAGAATGACCAAAAAAAGTTTTAACCTGTTAAGAACATTTTTTAAGTCTTTGACTTAGTATAGTAAGGCAAAAATGAAATTAAGCACTATAAAAAGTCTTTAAAAATTAAGTTCTACAAATTTGGTTCCCATTTACAACAATTTCATTAACAGATGAGTTAAGTATAGATACAATGTATCCAATACCCTCACATAACTACAGTAAAAAAAAAAAACCCTCTAGTAAGTAGCATTTATATATTGTGAAATCCTTAATACCACCAATATATTTCAAAACATGTTCATACAGAACCAATACCTCTCCTTCTCCATGTAAAAGAACACTTGTTAAAAATAATTAACAGAAATACCAATAAAACAATGGAAACCCATTTCATTTCACTGCACCCAAGGGTATGACACAAAATATTGGCTTAAAGAGGTAGGTTAAAAATAAAAAGAAAACCAGATTCTCCATTCTTTGTCACTTTTATTCAGTAGTAGTTTCCTTATTTTCAGTGCCAGACATGGCAAGGAGTGATTACAGCCAACTGTTATTAAAACATTTGTTCGCAACATATATCCCCTTTATACCACTGACCCCAAACTGACTCATTTTGTGTGCTTTCATTCTTTTTTTTTTTTAATATACCACCACCAAGACTGGGTGGAGGGGACAAGGGTAAGAGAGATGAAGGGGAAGAGTCCAGGAGGCCAGGAGAGGAGGAATGCTACAAGCCACAGTAAGAATGAGCTGTATTTAATTTAAAAAAAGGGGGAGGGGTGTACCCCACAAATGATACAGTAATGAGGATACACAATTAAATCCCATAGCATGACTGAAGGCTTTCACTGTGTTTGACGTCATCACAATGGAAGGCATAAAAAGTGGAGTAAATCAATGTTGATACAGTCCAATCTAGTCCATTAGGCAAGATGGTGCAAGAAGTCATTTAAATTAAAAGTGCCCTACCCTTACCTAAATGGCTAGCAGACATGGAGAACACCACAGTGATGAACCCACAGAGCTTTCTCCATGTAGCTATAAAATGTGTTGTCGAATGGCACACTGTCAAACACTGGAAAGGGGCGCCACAATGGACCTCTCTCTTTTATAGGTACGAATGCTAGATTCAACTATCTCAACTAAGCAGGAAGTGGGTTCTTCTGCTAGGAATGCCAACCCTAATTCACTTTGTCTTGAAATATATACAGATTGTTTGTAGTAGCTACAGCAATGATATTTTCCTTGGGGTGCCATGCTGTATGAAGGATTTTCTTGTTGAAGTCTAGGCTGTCAACACTTATTTCATCTTTCTTTCGCTTGCCGCTTGCACAGACTTTGCGTGGCTTCAAAACCGTGCGAGGCTTATTGTTTTCCCGTGATGCTTCTAGGGTTATGTCTCGCTTTGTGTTCCTGTCAAACATTCTGAAGAAATTATTGTAAGATCCAGTCATGACAACACTGTAAAAAGAAGATAGAACACACACTCAGTCAAACAAGCAGAATAAGAGATTGTTTTTAAGTAAAATGATTCAGCGATTAAACTAAGTGTAGTACTCCACAGGAAACAGCTACTTCAAGCAGATCTGAATTATGGGACAGGGCTGCTGTCACCCAATCACTGGAATAAAACCAGAAATATAATCACTGGAATAAAACCAGAAATATAGTAAGAGTTAACTTGGTTTTCTGCTAATTACTCCTTTTCATGACTACCAAAACTATCAGCAGTGCTGATAGCATCCTCAAGTAAAACTTCTTAGCAGTACTTAATTATCTTTGAGTATTTTTGCAACTATAGGCCATGTGATCAACCAGAACAGCCAGCTTCTTGAAATAGCAATCATCTGTGGAACTCACATTTGTAAAACCAAAAACCAACCTGAATGAAATAGCTGTTCATAAGAATCCAATGCTTTATTTTTATCATTTAAATTATAAGCTATTTAATTTGTTCTCAGGGTGTTTCTGGTTCAGATAATCACATTTTATGAATGCTTACAATAAATCTGCTCCTAAGAATGTTAAGAAAGTGGCATATAATATTTATATTAACAGAAAGTCATTTTACTTAAACCATAAAAGACATTTTAAGTAAATATTTTTAAAACTATCAGTTCAAAAGGGCACGAAATTCATAGCCTGCCTGAGATGCTTCCTTGCCATTCCTATTTGCTGTCTTATATTGCTCAACTTATTACTAAGTATCCTCATACACCAAACTTCACAAGTTTGAAACTCTTACTAATCTGGAAAAGGTCTGGTGCTACCACTACTTACCACATTGTTAAAATTATTATTGTAAATGAGATTACAGGATACTAGGGGGTTGTTCAAAGTAATATTTATATACATAGGTCATTTATTAGATACAAATGATTACCATCTAGTTAGTAATGTCAGTTTCCCAAAGGACACCTGACAACAATTTTAATCAAACTCAAGTTGATGCATGTCCCTGAAAATAAAACTACATATATTTAAAAATGATTTATGTAATTTAGATTGACATCCCCCTGGATTAGACAACCAGGCTATGGTTATTTGTAACTTTTAAAAGGCATCATTAGGCACCCATCTCTATGAAAGCCCTGATAAAAATGTATAATCTGAATCTAATCATAAGGAAATATTAGATAACACTCAAAGTAAGAAACAGTCTACAAAATAACTGGCCTGTGTTCTTAAAAAATGCCAGGGTCATGAAAGGCAAGGAAAGAATGAAGAACTCCCAGAATAAAGGAGACTATCAAGATATGACAACTAAACACAATATACAATTCTGTAGTGGATAGTGGACTAGACTGGTTTTCTGTGCCATAAAGGACAATGACTGAGATAACTGGTGAATTTTAATGGATGTGTTGGATTAGATGGCAGTATTGCATCAATATGAATATTCCTGCTTTAGGTGCTTGCACTGTCATTACGTTTTAGAGGGTGTCGTTGTCTTTTAGGAAATATTGATTAATGAAATTAGAAGTAATAGACATCTTGTTTAGAGTTATTTCCAATTGGTGCACAAGAAAAGGTGTGTGCACTTAGATAGACAGATATAGCTATAAATAGACAAAGAGTTAAGAGACCATGATACAGCAAATAACAGGGGTAAGGCTAAATGAAGACTTGTGTTATTCTATCAAATCTTCTGAGTCTAAAATTATTTCAGAAAAAAATCTTTTTAATATTAAGGAAAGTAAATAACTTTCTTTTGATAATGGAACATAAAACTGCTAACAATATACTTAAACAACATGAGGAAGAACTCTAGTTGTAGCAGGGCATCATATCCTAGTAAAAATCAGTGTCTTTTTTCTCTTTCCTTCTTCCTTCCTGATGTTTAGTAGTGGTACCCAAAGGCAATATTTGCTTATTCCTACCAATGGGATTCTAGGTTTACTGTGGCTAGCCTATTACTGGTCCTCATGTCAAAATCAGATAATAACTTTAAAACTTAGAGAAAAGAAAACGTTCCAAGCTCTGTTATCATCTATAGCACATAGCATTATAAAACCTGAATCTTATCAAGCCCCGTGAGAAATAATGGCATACATTTTGACAACATACTAAAAAAAGGAATCCTGTTAATAGCAAAATTGGAGATTATAAAAAGCATACTCATGATAACATGGTTAAAATAATATATATAAATTACCACTTTTATGAGGTATTAATGCAGTAACTGGAGATTGGTGTATAATAATCCAAATGAAATAACTTCTGCCTAAATATTTCTAAAAACAGTTTGGTAGAGTAACAACCAAACTGAGATTTCACCATTTTAACTGTTAGCATGTCAGAAATGTCATTTATCTGGTTCATAAAAGGGAAAAAATTTCAAGATATTTAAATAATAGTTTAGATATCTAGAATTTTTTGTGTATTTTTACATTTACTAGTAAAATACAATGCTTAAAATTTATCTTCCAGTATTGTTATGCTATAACATCTAAGATTACTAAATTTATTTCAAAGAATCCATGGGGGAAAATGAAGTTAAGACTTGTAATGTATGTCAATCTAAAAAACTATGGCCATATTTTGGTGAACATGACAACCGTACCAGGGGGAATGAAATACTAAGTTTCTTTCCTCTAATAAAATTCATATTTGAATGAGAAATTTGAATTAAAGTCAATTACCTGTCAGATCCATTCCAACAACATTCAAATTTGTCAAATATGCAGTCATTTTCATACAGTGAACAAAGTTTACTTCTGAGGTATTCATGCACCTGTGGAAAAAACACAAACATACTGTACATTATATTTGGTTTACCTCAAGATCTATCCACTAAAATTAAGAAAACGATTTAACAAGTCCAGAGCTCAAAAAAAAGGGGGGTGGCAAATAAAGACACATATGAACAGTTTTTTAAATTATTAAATCTCAATCTTCTTAATAACAATAAAAGCATTTTATCTTTTTACAACACATAAGCTCTTGTCAGGGAGACACATTTTCCTTTGTACAACAAAGACAAACTCCCTTCTGGGCATGGCACATATACTGTTTATAAGCCTGAATAAAAAATTTAGGCCAGAAAACATTTGAAAATGGCACAGATAAGAGACTAATAAAAGAATATTGTAGCAATATTTGAATATCACTACTTGGCTTTCAGGCCATTAATTGTTGATAATAAAATTGAACACTGTACTTACTTCCTTTTTAAATACCATCTTTTTGGGCATAAATTTAACTGCCATCTATATTTTCAATTAACTGTATATGCTATGAGTAGCATAACCATGCCGTGGTTTGATGATAAATTATAGGAATACTTTAGATATGCATCATTAAAAATATGATAGTATCACCTGATATTACTTACACAATGTAAAAAGCTAACGAAAATGTACCCGTTTTTTAAATTATAATTCTATATTTACCTAATATTTCATAAAAGGATAAAGTAATAATTAAATATATGTTATTTAGAAAAACAGTCCATGAAATGATACATTTCAACATTTATACTGTTAAATTATAAAGAAAAGTTCCAAAGTATTTGTTGTGATCAGAGGAAAAAAGGAATGTCTATCTCACTCTCTCAGTGTCTGTTTTAACTTGTAAGTATAGTGGAATTACTCAAGCCATGTCTGTGTGAGTAATTCCACTATACTTAAAGTTAAAACAGACACTGAGAATGAATTTAGTTGAGTCATACAGAATAGAGAATTCTAAGCATTTAGGGGGTTACCTACTCATTTCTATCATTATTTCTCTTTAAGAAGAGAGGATCAAAAGTGAGCATGTAATGCAAAAAAGTAATAGGATCAAAAATACCCCTCAATCCCACAAAACTCAGCATGACGCTTGTACAAATTCAATACAAATACTTCAATCTACAGAAGCTACATTTACATATACGTAGCTCTACTCTCAGTCACTAATCCAATTCAGCATAGGCAGGAAATGGCAAATCAGGTAAAATTAGGTAGATCACCGTAATTCAGCAGCATTTTAGAATGAACGTAGTAACAAGGTTTATCAACAGAGTATATGAAGCTAAGGTTCAAATCAGTTCTCAAAGGGAATGAGATGATGATGAGGATAACTAGAATATATATCAATTTTGGTAGTTACACAAATGTACAGTTGTCCCTTGTTATATGCAGGGGATTGGTTCCAGAATCCTCAGGTATAGCCAAATCTGCCCATACTCAAATCCTGCAGTTGGCCTTGTGGAACCTGTATGTATGCAAAGTTGGCTCTCCGTTATATGTGGGTTTTGCATCCCTCAGATCCTGTATTTTCTATCTGCACTTGGTTGAAAAAATTCTGTAAGTGGACCTAAACAGTTAAAATCTGTGTTGCTCAATGGTCTACTGTGCTTTGAAAACAAAATAGTTATGTCATCTCTTTGGCCTTTGTTTCAATGTCGTATTTATTTTGAAATTTCAAATACCATTAAAAAGAATCTGGAGTGATTTATGTTTGTCAAAAGGGATTTCAAAGTTTGAGAAACACCATTCTAATTTTATTGAGACTGTATAACATAAAGAAGGTACCGTTTATAAATTCTGTATTCCTAAAGCAGACTTAAGTGTTTTCTACACTGCAGTCTGGGGTCTAACACAGGTATATGTTGGCCCCCTCCTGTTCTGGGCTGTGCACTCTCTATTTCTGATGTTATGGACGTGCATCAATGGTAGTGGTTGGCTGAAAAGAGATTCCAGAACTGATATCTTACAACGGACAGGCAACTCCTAAAGCAATCTGTTGAGTTTTCAAGCCCTTCTCCTTTAGCTTAAGACAAGTTATCTGCCAAAAGGCAGAATACCAGTCCATTTGATTCAGCAGGCTGCATTTAAGCTCCAGTTCAATATATGGGCACCTCTCCTAGGACTGGCCATTCTCCTTAATCCTCTTCCTGCCCAGACCTTAATGACGAGTGTTCTTCCTTCCTCACTTTAAATATACATGGGAAAAAAGTTGTCAACACTAAACCAAATGGGGAGCAAATCACACGTTAAGTGGAAAACTGAAGAGACAACACAACCTATTAAATATATATCCATTTTAACATAAGGAAAAGCAACATACTCGGATCTCTGAGAGAAAGGCCTAATGGTGAATGGTGAACAAATACCTTATCAGGATTAACACCCAGTACAAAATCCTCTATAAACACTTGAAAGTAAAGAGGGTGTATCTCATTGAATAAAAAAACTGCAAATACCTGGTATGTTTCCACAGGCCTGTTTTCCATATTTAAGTCCCAAATTTTGACTGACAAATAGTCTCTAGTCATCATATATCGACCACTATGGCTGAATTTTACATCAGAAATAGAGGAGATGATTTCGGAAAAAAACGACCTGTTACTGGGATCTTCAGGTTCTTCAAACACTAAAAACAAAACAAAACAACAAAAAAGGGCAAGGTGTAGAATATTCTGACTTGAACAAAGCATTTCGTGAAACGCTCATTTACAAACTCCCTAAGAGTAAAGCGACAGGCTAATAAAGAGCAGAAAAGCATCTCTCTGTCTAGAACAATGTACTCCCCTGAAACTTTAAGAGAATGACTTAATATTGAAGTTAAAGGTGCAAAAGCAGCAGTCTACTTCCAGAGTCATGTAGCTACTTTAGCAGAACCAGACTCACCCGGGACTTCTGACTTCAGTGCACCAAGCTGGTATATTCTGCAATATACCTCACTGACTTTGCCTATTTCATCACCACAAAAAACACACTATCTTCACCCATCCAAATTCATACCGGAATTTTATTTTCTAATGCCAGGTAAAAATATTTTTGTAAATGGCATGTACCAATTTTCATGAGTTTCAGAAATAGTCAACATGAAGACAAGACTACTGCAACCCCTTAATTTTTTAATCCAATGGTTTTCAAACTTTTTTTTTTTTTGAAGCTAAGAAAACCTCTTCTCAGAAGAAATCTTCCTAGGAAGCTCAAAACAGAAAGGGAAGAAGGAAGGAAATGAAGAGGGCAGGAAAGAAAAGAACTGCTCTACTTGAATACAATGTTGGAGAGCCCAACCACAAGTTCCCAAAGAACAGCACTAAAAATGTATTCACTGGGAACCAACAGCCCCATCCCTCCAAGACAGCCTTATGTGTGCTTCCGGCTGAACAGCCTGGAATGCCTCATGTGGAGGTAGGCAGTTTACCAAAGGGTACAAGAGGCCTTGGACACACAGGTTTAAGACTTGTAAACCTCTGTAATTGTACTTACCATGTCTGAGGCTCGTGTCAGACAAACAGAATATGTTATCATTTTAAAGAAAGACTCAATAAACTTACGTTTAGAATGCCTATCACAGAGAGCAGACGCCCTCATGTCACATAACCGAATAGTTCCTTTACTGCTGCTGTATACAAATGTATTACAGCTGTTTGGATGGAACTCTGCTGCTGTAATCACCTCTGTCAGCTCTTCCATATTGGCAGGCTTGATATCCACAATATCTGGACAGCATTTTATTAAGGAATTTCCACTTAGAAAAAAAGGCAAATATAATCTCTATGTTTATCAAACCGAAAATCCATTCACAGACCTAAATACAAATATTAATTCTGAATTGCTCTCTACTCTTTTTTGAGTATAAATCACAGAAGGATTAAAACTTTTAATGTTAAAAACCAAACAAACAAATCTTAGAAAACACAGGAAAATGTGAAATCATTTCAGAATGGAGAGTTTAATCTCAGAAACCATTAAGAAAAAACTGACAAATTTATTTCATAAATAGTAAGAAAATTCCGAAACAAACAAAAACCTCAAGAGGGCAAAAAAGGGAAAAACTATTTGCATCACAGAACTAATTTACTTAATACAAAAAAGGAGCTCAAAAAAAAAATCAATAAAAATATATGTAAATCCAGTGGAAAAATTGGAGAAGAACAAATAGAAATATAAATGGTTGATGAACATGAAAAGATACTCAAGTCTACTCATGATGAAAGAAATGCAAATGAAAACAACAAAAGAGAATTTTTCACTAACTAGACTAGGAAACAGGCTTTTACCAACATACACACTGTTTGGTAGAGTATGAATTATGGTAAAGCTTTGTTTATTTTTCAAGTGTTATTTGGACAATATGAACATTGACAGGTGTAGTAATAGCTAACATTTATCAAGAATTTTTTAGAGGACACAAATGTCCATACTACCCAAAGCAAACTATAGATTCGATACAATCCCCATCAGCATTCTTCACAGAAATAGAAAAAAAAAATCCTAAAATTTATACGAAACACGAAAGACCCAGAATAGCCAAAGCCATCCTGAGTAAAAAGAACAAAACTCAAAGAATCAAATTACCTGACTTCAAATTATACTATAGAGCTGTAGTAATCAACAGTGTAGTACTGGCATAAAAAAGACACTTAGACCAATGGAACAGAATAGAGAACTCAGAAATAAATCCACACATCTATTATAGTGAACTCATTTTCAACAAAGGAGCCAAGAGCATACATTGGGGAAAGCACAAGTCTCTTCAACAAACGGTGCTGGGAAAACTCAATTTCCATAGGCAGAAGAATGAAACCAGACCACTAACTCTCACCATATACAAGAATCAAATAAACCTAAGACCTGAAACTATGAAATTACTAAAAGAAAATATTGAAGAAATACTCAAAGACATTGGTCTGGGCAATGATTTCTTGAGTAATGCTCTAAAAGGACAGGTAACCAAAACAAAAGTGGACAAATGGGATCAAAACAAGCTAAAAAAGCATCTGCATAGTAAAAGGAAACAATAAAGTGAAGAGACAACCCACAGAATGGGAGAAAACATGTGCAAACCACCTATCTGACAAGGGATTAATAACTAGAACACATAAGGAACTCCAACAACTCAATAGGAAAAAAATAAAAAATCCTATTAAAAATGGGCAAAAGATCTGACTAGACATTTCTCAAAAGAAGACATACAAATGGCCAACAGGTATATGAAAAAATGTGCAACATTAGTCATTAGTGAAATGCAAATGAAAACTACAATGAGATATCATTTCACCCCGTTATCAAAAAGATAGGCAAAAACCAATGCCAGTGAAGATGTGGAGTAAGAACCCTTGTACGCTGTTAGTGGGAATGTAAATTAGTGTAATCACTATGGAAAATGGTATGGATATTCCTCAAAAAAATAAAACTACAACTACCATATGACCCAGCAATCCCACTGCTAGGTCTATATCCAAAAGAAAGGAAATCGGTATAGTGAAGAGCTAATCTGTGCAGCACTATTCACAATAGCCAACCTAAGTGTCCGTCAATGGATAAGTGGATAAAGAAATTGTGGTACATATATACAATGGAATATTATTCAACCATAAAAAATAAGGAAATCCTGTTATTTACAATAACATGGATAGAACTGGAAAACATTATGTTAAGTGAAATACGCCAAGCACAGAAAGATAAATCTTTCATGTTCTCACCTACATGTGGGAACTAAATATTAAAACAACTGATCTCATGAAAACAGAGAGTAGAATGATTGTTACAAGAGGTTGGAAAGGGTAACGGGGAGGAGGTACAAAGTGTGGCTGGTTAATGAGTGCAAAAATATAGTTAGAACAACAATATTAGCACAACAAACTGACTACAGTCAATTATGATATACTTTAAAACAACTAAGAGAATGGAATTGAAATGTTCTCAACACAGTGAATTGATAAATGCTCGAAGTGATGGATACCCCAATTACCCAGATGTGATTATCACATATTGTATGCTTGTATCAAAACATCACAGGTACCGTATAAATATATACAACTATTATGTACCCATAATAATTAAAAATAAAAAATTTTTAAAAAGGGAGGGAGATTTGCACCTCTGCAGTTCTGGAGTATTAGAAAAACAAACATTTGCAGATTCAAAATCAGAAAAAAAAAAAAAGAATTTTTAAAAACATACTTAAAAACAAATATGTTCATATATATTTCTATATTTATATGTATACACTATTTGCATGTGCACAGGTATATATGTTTATCACACACTTCAATATTCACAGAAAAATGTCAGGAAAATATAAACAATAAAAAGGAGGTTTGGAGAAAAGTATTTTTTCACTGTATTTCTACTGACTTGATCATGTATCATGACTTATACAAATTTCTTTTTCTAACCTTAACAAGACCATTTTTATAATTAAAAAACTTATAAATAACTCCATTAATTTTATTATTTAAACAAAAAAATCACTTATAAAAATATTCCTATTTTCATAGATAGGTACAATAGGAAAATTCCTTAAAATTCCGTGAATAATACATTATATGCCCTTTATCAAATAACTTACCCAATGTTTTTTTTTTTTTTGAGACAGAGTCTCACTCTGTTGCCCAGGCTAGAGTGCCGTGGCGTCAGCCTCGCTCACAGCAACCTCAAACTCCTGGGCTCAGGCGATCCTTCTGCCTCAGCCTCCAGAGTAGCTGGGACTACAGGC